>ML109933.1:118213-138746 GCA_003697995.1 Taxidea taxus jeffersonii
GGGGGGGGGCGGGGAAGCAGGCTCCCCACTGAGCACAGAGCCTAATGTGGGACTTGATCCCAGGACCCTGAGATCATGACGCGAGCCGAAGGCAGAGGCTTAACCCACTGAGCCACCCAGGTGCCCCTTCTTTTTGTTTTGTTTAACAGTTTTTCTTATTCATGCTTTAAGTTTAATTACGTACTTTTTTTTTTTTTTAGTTGATGATCACTTGACTGTCCACATAGATGAAGGAGGATGGGCTTGTCTGGTTTGCAAAGAGAAACTCATTATTTGGAAGATTGCTCTGTCACCTATTACTAAGGTAATTGCTATTTAGGGAGCTAAAAGGAGGTAGAGGAGAGGATTACCAATTGGCTCTTTATTTTTACCCCAAAGCTTTAGAGTTGTTAAAGGACAGTAATCTGAATCTACTCAGACCTGGCTCTGCATTTTTGTTATGATACGGAGTACTGAGCATGCAAATACATTTTCGTGTTGGGAAAATTTCTCCCATTTAATAATTTTAAACTAGATCCGTGTTATTTACAATTAATAACATTAGACTTTATAATTTTTAATTAATGTTATAAATGTCATTTCAGTGTACCTAATGAAGTGTAAGACTAAATGCTATCCACCTAACCCAATGAACTGAATTTATTTCTAAGATAGAACTCTGTTTCACTAAATCCACCGAATGATGCTTAATAGGGAAAAACTGAGGGGCAGCTGTGTGACTCAGTCAGTTAAGCAGCTAACTCTTGATTTTGGCTCAAGTCATGAAATCTGGGTCACATAGGATTATCATTTGTGTTTCTAAGACCTTATCTTCAGCAACTTATATTCTTTTGTGTTCCAGATCAGGCATCCTGTCTTGCACCAGTCATTGGTTACTGTTATTACTGGGCCATTGTTCTGTTGGAACTGGGGACTCGTGCTTACCTAAACTCTTGACATCTGTGGTCTCCATACTGGTGCTGCCCAGAAAATAGAATTTGTAGGGGCACCTGGGTGGCTCAGTGGGTTAAAGCATCTGCCTTCAGCTCAGGTCATGATCCCAGAGTCCTGGGATTGAGCCCTGCATTGGGCTCTCTGCTCAGCGGGTAGCCTGCTTCCCCTCCTATTTCTCTGCCTGCCTCTCTGCCTACTTGTTATCTCTGTCAAGTTAATAAATAAAATTAAAAAAGAAAATAGAATTTGTAGCTGAGAGCATAGGTGAGGGAGACGTCCTGAGGGCCATGATGAGTTAGCAAAAGGAGCCTGATATCTGGCTGACGCCAGTAATTATTTTCTGGACAGCTTGGTATAATTAGTTATTCTGTGGTCATGCTGATTTTAGATCTCAAATAAACAAATCAAGACTAGCCTGGGAAAATGCCATACACACATCTCTTAACCAGTAGACAAACTTTAGTCCAGAAAGATATTGGGCTTGTTGATATTCAGGTCTGGTCTACCTCTTAAGTTCTCCTGATTCTGTGTCTCTTAAGATACTTTGTTTTGAAATTACTGAAAGCCCTGATGAGACCCTAATGAAAAAGATGTGAAAAGAAAGAATATGTAGAATGGTATTTCCAGCAATGAATGAGAATCTGAAATGTGCAGGGAAAGAAAATAGTGAAGTCAGATGCATATTCAAAAACCTTGGATTTGATGTGAAAGATTTTTGGTTTGGGTTTCTTCTTTAGTTATCTGTTTGCAAAGAACTTCAGCTGCCGCCTAGTGACTTCCCCTGGAGTGCTGACTTGGTAGCTCTCTGTTATCCTGATACTGCAGGTGAAGCACATTCTACTCAGGTAGGTGACTTAAATGCTTATTGAAATATATATATTTTTTAAATAAGGGAGTTCTAATATTAGAGGAATCATCCAATCTGATTCAGACATATAACTGTAAAGCCACAGGAGTCAAAACACTAGTATTGGCAGATAGACACATAGAGAATGCAGATACAGAGGCGGCCCTTTGATCTGTGACAGCTGCAGCAGCAGTTCAGTGGAATAAGGATAGTCTTTTCAGTAAATGGTGTTGGGAAAATTGATCATCCTTATGCAAAAAAAAAAAAGACTTTTCCCCTAAACTTCCTACCTTATACAAAGATTAACTCAAAAGGGATCATAGGTTTAGATGTAAAACATGAAACTATAAATTTTTGGAAGAAAATAGGAGAAAATCATCATGACCTGTGATGAGACAAGGAGTTCTTGGAAATCACCAAGAGTGTGATTCACAAAAGTAAAAAAAATAGATAAATTGGACTTAATCAAAATTAAAAACTTGGCTCTGTCAAAGACAGTGACAAGAAAAGAGACAAGCTACAGACTGGGAAAGAATGTTCCTAAGTCCTATATCCAACAAAGAACTTGTATCTAGAATGTAAAATGAACTCTCAAAGCTTAATAAGAAAACAACCCAATTTCAAAATAGAGCACAAGATTTGAACAGATACTTTACCAAAGAAGATATAAGGGTGTCACAGAGGTGTTCACATCATTGGCCATTAGGGAAATGCAAACTGAAACAACAGTGAGCTATCACAGTACACCGATTAAAATGGCCAAAATACAAAATACCCTGCCAAGTGCGGGCAAGGATGTGGAGCAATCGGAACTCACACATTCCTGATGGGGATGCAAAATGGCACGGCTACTTGATTTTCACTTTCCTAGCAATTCCATTCCTGGCTATTTATCTCATAGAAATTAAAACTTAAATTTTACACAAAAAACAGTACATGATTGTCATAACAGCTTTATTTGTGATAGCCAAAGGTGGAAACAACTCAAATATCCTTTTAACAAGTGAATGAGTAAACAAATGGGTTTTATCCGTAGAATGGACTACTACGCAACAGTAAAAAAGAATGAATTCTTCTTACAGCAACAACCCAGATCAAAGACATGCTGAAGTGAGATAAGCCAGTGCCTAAAGGTTACCTTCCAAATGATTTCATTTGCTTGGCATTGTCAGATGAAACTATAATGATGGAAACTGGTTGCCAGGGTTAAGATGGGGAAATGGTGTGATTATAAAGTGATAGTTAGCACAAGGAAGTTTGGGATGTTTATGGGACTGTGCTGTGTCCCTATATTGGTAGTAGTTACCTAGGTCTGAACAAGTGTTAAAATTACTAGAACTGCACAACAAAAGGAAAAGAAAGTAAATTTTATAGTCTGATGACGTTTAAAATATAAACAGGAAGGGTTATGTCCCCCCTAGTTTCTGTAAATCAAATAATAAATTGCCCTAGTTTCTTTTTATCAGTGTCACCAGACACACCAGACACCAGACACACCTTTTTACTGTAATCGCCAAGTGTTATGGTCTTGTTTGAAGGCTATTGCTGTCATGGTTGCCACCAGAGAAGGATCCATCCGCTACTGGCCAAGCCTTGCTGGTGAAGATATCTACACGGAAACCTTTGTAGATTTGGGAGGTGATAAGACTTACAGTTTCCTAACGGCAGTGCAGGTATATGATGGATTTTCTTTCATATTTATTGGAAAGCTGTGATTTGCCTTGGAGTGAGATGTGAATGACTAAAAATTGTTTTGGATAGACCATACAGCCAGAGAAGGATCAGAAAGAGGCAAGAGAAGAATGTAAGGGTCTAGGAGTTGAGCAGTTGGACAAAGGAAAACCCTTTTCCTAGGACTCTGAAATACCAGTATTGGATCACAGCCCATGGTATTCATTTCTTTCAGAAATATTTCCTGACGGTGACTTAGAAACCCTTAGACATTAGGAAGAATGGCTTGCTAATGTACACTCTGCCAGTTTACCAAAGAATAAAATGTGATATTTGATTTGTTGAACCTGTAGTGTGGTGAACCTGTAGTTTAAAAATCAGAATTAAGGAAACACCCAATTAAACAAACAATGGAAGTTTATGTAAAATTAATAGTATCATATATTAGTAACCTGTTATAGTATTTGTAAGTAAATCATTTTAGTAAGATTTTTTTATTCTTTTAGATTGGAAACAAAATCTTTTAGATTTTAGATTAGATTTGATGATAGATGATTTGTTTCTGTATCAAAGCATTTTGTGTTAATGTTCTTTATCTTAGTTATAGATGCGTAACTGATTTCACAATATTTGTTCATAGGGAGGAAGTTTTATTTTGTCTTCATCGGGAAGCCAGCTGGTTCGGCTGATACCTGATAGTTTAGGAAAGATTCATCAACACATTCTGCCTCAAGGACAAGGGATGCTTTCAGGAATTGGTCGGAAGGTTTCTTCTCTTTTGGGAATTTTATCTCCCAGTAGTGATCTCATCGTAAGTCGATAAAATGATTTTGTTTTACAAGCTTGTTTCTTCGTGAAATCAGTAAGTTGGAGGTTTCCTATGAAGTTGGTATTGTCTCCATATGAACACTGGTGCATAGGAAGTAAAACCTTTGATGTTTTCAGTGAAGCATTTTTATTGTGATAAAATGAGTTCATACGAACTCACTCACAAACCCTGTAACTTTAATATTCTTAAATCATACAGATTCTCTTACATGTACATTCTTTCAGTTAAAACTGTTATATAAAATTATAGATGTGTTTAAGGACCAGTTTTGCTTTTTGACTTAACCGAGAGTGTTCTCCACTCCCATGACTCCAGCTGTTTGTGTGGATGACTCAAATCTGGGTCTTTTGGCCGGGCTTCTGCCTCAGGCTCTGGCATAGCCATAGCAGAGGGAGGCAGATGGCAGCAAACCTGGAGCATCTCCTCTCTGCTAGGGGCTATGTATTTGTTATCTCGAGCACTTACTGTGATGACCTGTAATGTAGAGTGCTTTCTTCCCAATTTGCAGATGAGCAAACAGCCTCAGTGACATTTATGTAAACTGCCTGACGTTGCATGCCTCCTCTGTGGCAGATTTGTGCCCAGGCCTCTTTGAATTGAAAGCACATTTTCTTCTCACTGTCCTGTTTCCTTCTAACTGCAGGTTGCTCTCACCTTCTGCTTTCTTCATGGTCTTCAGACCTAAAACCTAATTATGTCTGAAAACAAATGGCTCATATTCCCTCTTCCCTCACATTTTCTACACCAAAAGTGTATAAAAACTCGTTTCTCTTTTGGCTTGTTAATTTCTGTTCATGACCCTTTCACTATTTTCAGTGACCTGGGTATAAACTCTCCAGTTTGTGTGTGTTTGTAGGTGTGTGTATGCACGCCTCCTTTCTATAGCAGATTCCGTACTTAACAGATAACTATAGATTTGACTTCTGTCATGTCTCATTTTCATCCCTACCTTTTGCTTCCATTCTTATTCCCTAATCTGCACTCTTGGTGAATTTCCCCTAAGCCCTGGGTGGCAGTTCAGTTTACTCTCTGTTGGCGCTCTAACCCATTAGTGGCCAGAATCATGGTGATAGGAGAAATGGAGAAATTCAGGGCTTTAACTCAAAACAATCATGTGCCCAACTAAAAACATAACTGTACTTCATAACCAATATATACTTGAAAAGGCAGAGTAATCTATCTACATATAACTTGCCACATTCCTTTTCCTACAATATAGCTCTTGAGTTCAAAAGCCATTAATAATACCTTGTTTACTAGGTTTACAAATTCACATTCAGGACTCTGCTGTGTGTCCCTGATTTTTCATTTGAACATTATTTTTCCTCCTTTTCTAGCTATAGTCTAGATTCCAAAGTAACAGGATTACTTGTTGTTCTCTGGAAGGCCTTATAACTTTCCCACAACTACTCTTTGTGGGCTGTCTGCTTTTGTATTTCTGGAAATCTTCAAGGTCCATTTTAGGATCACTCCTTTCTGGAATACTAAATAAAGAATTCTGCTAGGAATACTTACAAAACATAAATTTGAATTTCAGAAAAGTAGTTCCTTCACATTAGAATTTAAAAATCTGTAAATGTAACTTTTCTTCTCTCCTCTCCATACAGCTTTCAAGTGTCCTTTGGGATAGAGAGAGAGCAAGCTTTTATAGCCTGACAAGTTCGAACATCAATAAATGGGAATTGGATGATTCTTCAGAAAAACAAGCACATAGTTGGGATCTAAATAGAGTCCTAAAGGAAAACATTACTGATGCTATTTGGGTAAGGAAAAATAATATTCATCTTTGTAATTCCCATTTTGATTAGATGAGAATGCTAGTTTCTTTAATTATTTTATTTATTAGAACACATTTCAATGCAGTGTAGCTTTTAGTCATCAGGTAAGCAGAAATAGGGAGTTCAAGCCTTAGAAATACTGGAGTTCACTGATTTATTTAGTAGTTTTTAAAATGCATATATTATTTATTCAGTAACTTTGAACTGTTTAGTAGGTGCTGGGAATACAAAGGTGAAAAGCAATGATCTTTACACTCATGGAGCTTATGTTATTGATATTTTCATATAGGGATCTGAAAGTAACTACGAAGCTATTAAAGAAGGGGTCAACATTCGGTATTTGGATTTGAAGCAAAACTGGTAAGCAATTAGCTTGTCGTCAAGAATACAGGTAGTTGTTTGGGAAAATAATATTTATTGTAAAATGATGATCAATCTTGCCGTCTGTTCTTCTAATGCTCTTTGCATCAAACTTTCATACCTTACTGAAAGGTTTTGTATCCTTTTCTAGAGATGCTGGTTGATTTGAGAAATATAGGCAGTTCTCAGCCTTCACCTGCATATTCTTTTTTTTTTTTTTAAGGTTATTTATTTATTTATTTGACAGATGGAGATCACAAGTAGGCAGAGAGGCAGGCAGAGAGAGAGGAAGGGAAGCAGGCTCCCTGCTGAGCAGAGAGCCCGATGTGGGACTGGGACCCAGGATCCTGGGATCATGACCTGAGCCGAAAGCAGAGGCTTTAACGCACTGAGCCACCCAGGCGCCCTCACCTGCATATTCTTGTGTTAGTTGTCTGCCCTAGTTTGAGACTCCTCTTTCCTGCTCTTATACCTGGAGCCTCTCTTCACACTAAGAGATGCCCTCCCTGCTGCTGCGGGTGCCCCCTGCTGTTATCCTTCTCTTCTCAGTGACAATACCAGGCATTCTTCTCCAGCCCTTTTGCTTTAGTAAGCTTAAGTTTGTGGCGATATTGAAGAAGGGAAAGTGGGGTGAGGTTTTGTCTCGGCAGTACAAGTGAGAACTCACTCAGGGTTTATATTCACAGTGAATTTCCTCTTAGAGACGGTGCTCTAAGTGACACTTAAGATCCTAGGTTAGTCTGATAAATCCTAGGTTAGTTATCCTGTGTTATTATTTAATTTTAATACCAAAGTTCATATGGAACTTAAAAACCATTTATAACATGGCTTCCATGAGAAAGTTCATAATGAGTACAAATGTATGACTTGTAATTCTTCAAAACACAACATACCAGAAGTTAAGAGCAATTTTTATGTGTTTTAGAGTAATTTATTTGGTAGAACAAATTCTACTTGTTTTTTTGGAAGGATATTGCAGTTCTGCTTTATAATTTTTCTTAGGCTCTTGAGAATGTCAGTAAGATCCTTCTTTATAGTTTCTGAAAACCTTACATAAACTATCAAAGAGGTAGAAATAGCATGTGTTTAATTTCCACAAGTGGTTTAATTAAATATAGTTTGTGTGTTTTCATATATCTTTACCAGACTTTCAGGAATTTAGAACTGCTGCTAGGGGGCACCTGGGTGGCTCAGTCGTTAAGCATCTGCCTTTGGCTCAGGTCATGATTCTAGGGTCCTAAAGAATCGAGTCCCACATCAGGCTCCCTGCTCTGTGGGAAGCCTGCTTCTCCCTCTCCCACTCCTCCTGCTTGTATTCCCTCTTCCACTCTCTCTCTCTCTGTCAAATAAATAAAATCTTAAAAAAAAAAAAATTTACTGCTGCTGGGACACAGCCCATGTGGTCATACGATACAGACATTTTTTCACATAGTTTTCAGAATGGAGATGTGGACTGAAAACAGAAGAGAAACATGCTTAAGAATTTCTGGACTGGGGGGCGCCTGGGTGGCTCAGTGGGTTAAAGCCTCTGCCTTCGGCTCAGGTCGTGATCCTGGGGTGCTAGGATCAAGCCCCGCATCGGGCTCTCTGCTTGGCAGGGAACCTGCCTCCTCCTCTCTCTCTGCCTGCCTCTCTGCCTGCTTGTGATTTCTGTCTGTCAGATAAATAAATAAAAATCTTTAAAAAAAAATTAAAAAAAAAAAAGAACTTCTGGATTGGGTCAGAGTCTGGGCTCCTCTCCTCCATTGTTGTCATGCTAACAAGATGCTTGTGGGACTTGGAAGACTCAGCTCTTGTTCTCCTTCATAACCGTCTAGTGATCATACAGAGTGTCTGTATCTGCATACGTTTCTTCTATTTAAGAATACTGTTCGTCTTCCTGATGCTCACTGATGCTCTTTGATCTTTTGCTTGTTTTGGCCGGGTTTACAACCTAGGCATATATTTTCATGGAACAGGCTTATAAGTTCTTTTACTCGATTATTACGCAGAGCTCAGAGAGCCTCATTTTAGATGTGAAATTGGATTTTTTAAGTCTTAAGTGTATTATTTTGTATATACTCATGTAAAAATTTAACAATAAATTTTTTGTTTTTAAAATTTTCTTTAAATATTTTATTTATTTATTTATTTGAGAGAGAGTGAGGGAGAGCATGAGAGGACAGAAGGTCAGAGGGAGAAGCAGACTCCAAGCAGAACTGGGAGCCCAATGTGGGATTTGATCCAGGGACTCCGGGATCATGACCTGAACTGAAGGCAGTGGCCTAACCAACCAAGCCACCCAGGCTTCCTGTTTTTAAATTTTTAACAATAAATAAAGAATTTATTGTTAAATTTTTATTGGTTTGCAAAATTTAGAGTATCTACAGCTTCATGTTTTTTTTCAAATGTGAAGATGTTTTTATATAGATGTCAAATAAAACTGGTCTAGCACTACTCTTAAGAAATTCTGTTTGTGGGGCTCCTGGGTGGCTCAGTGGGTTGAGCCTCTGCCTTCAGCTCAGGTCATGGTCTTGGAGTCCTGGGATCGAGCCCTGCATTGGGTTCTCTGCTCAGCGGAAAGCCTGCTTCCCCCTCTCTCTGCCTGACTCTCTGCCTACTTGTGATCTCTCTCTCTCTCTCTCTCAAATAAATAAATAAATCTTTAAAAAAAAGAAAAGAAATTCTGTTTGTTAAACATGTCTCCATGACTTGGTAGCACCCCTTATCACCCAATATACAGTCTTTAGAGTAACTTCAATATAGAGCCTTATCCATAGGTATGACCAACTCTGCGTCCCTCCTTGGTACATTCAAAACCACATTCTCTGGGACCTCACTTGTTTTCTTTTTTTTTGCTTGTCTTTTTGATTGTACTTTTCATCTCTGTGACCTGTTTATTTTATAACTGGAAATTTATACCTGTTAATCCCCTTTATTTTGCCCATCCCCTCAGCCATCTCCCTTCTGGCAACTAAGAGTCTTCTTTTGTTTTTCTGATTATTTGTTTTGTTTTTAAGATTCCACATATAAGGGAAGTCATTTGTCTTTTTGTGTCTGACTTATTTCACTTAGCTTAATGCTCTAGTTCCACCCGTTTTGTCACAGATGGCAAAATCTTATTCTTTTTTATGGCCGAGTAGTATTCCTGTGTGTGTGTGTGTGTATACATGTGTACATACACCATGTCTTTATCCATTCGTTCGTTGATGAGTACTCGGGTTGCTTACATGTCTCAGCTGTTATAAATAATGCTGCAATAAACATAGGGGTACATATATATTTTCAAATTAGTGTTTTTTTTTCCTTTGGATAAATACCCAGCTAGTGGAATTATTGGATCATATGGTATTTCAATTTTTAATTTTTCGAGAAGCCTCCACACTATTTTCCACAGTGGCTTCACAAGTTTGCATTCCCACCAACAGAATGTGAGGGCTCCTTTTTCCTCTACATCCTCACCAGCACTTGTTAATTCTTGTCCTTTTTATTATAGCCATTCTGATAGGTATGAGGTGATACTTCATTGTGATTTTGTGCATTTCCCTGACGATTACTGATGTTGAGCATCTTTTCATGTGTCTCCTAGCCATCTGTATGTCTTCTTCAGAAAAATGTCTATTCAGGGCCTCTACCCATTTTTAAATTGGGTTGTTTGGGGGTGGTGGTAATGTTGTGTAAGTTCTTTATGTATTTTAGATATTAACCGCTTATCAGATATATCATTTTTGAAATTCCATTCAGTAGGTTGCCTTTTTGTCTTGTTGATCATTTCCTTTGCTGTGCAAAGGCTTTTTATTTTGGTGTAGCCCCAGGAGTTTGATTTTGCTTTGGTTTCTCTTGCCTGAGGAGACATATCCATAAATATGTTGTTAAGGCTGATGTCCAAAAGATCACTGAATGTTTTCTTTTAGGAGTTTTATGGTTTCAGATCTCACATTTAGGTCTTTAGTCCATTAGTTCCTTTTTATGCATAACATTCTTCTATATCCCATATTAGCTCTTTAGGTCACTGCCAGTATATTATAAGTTTGGGCTAGTATTGTTGGATTCCTTTCAGGAGTCTAAGTAGGAATGATAAGGGTTCAGGAGCTGGGTGAAGATCACAGTGGAAAAAGAAATGAGAGCCATGTTAGGATTGCTCGATTTGAAGTGATGTCATTTAGTCAGTAGCTGGGTTTCAATTTTTTTTTTTTCTGGTTTCTTGTTTTTAGTTGTCAATAGAGAGCGCTTGCCACCACCCCCCACCACCCCCCACCCCCGCCGTTAATATTTCTGAGACTTGAATGAAAGTTGCTAATAATAAATGCTACTGAATATTCTGGAGGGGTTGAGATTAGAGACCATGTAATTCTTTGTTGAGGGCAATAATTTTGATAGACTTACGAGAAACATAAGCTTTAAGATAGAAAAAGGTTTGTTTTCACATTGAAATTTCTATAACTGATTGTTAAAAACAAAACGTTCCTCCGGACCAAAGTAAGCTTTAAAGAACAATTTAGGTCAGGGTTTGGCAGCCTTTCTTTGAAGGGCCCACAGTGTGGTCTTCACTGCAGCTCTTCTACTCTGTCAGTGATAGCATGAAAGCATCCATAGACAGTGTAGAAATGAGTGGGCATGGCTGCATTCCAGTAAAGCTTCATTTATAAAAACTCGCTTGGGCACAGTTTGGCCCGAGGGCCATGCTTTGTCGGTCCTGCAGTTGATGATTTGTTGATCTTTTTTTAAAGTCAGATTTATTGAGCTATATTTTATGTACAGTAAAACTCACCTGTTCTAGTGTATAATGAGTTGACAGATGCAGACTCATTTGACCGTGAGACACAATCGTGATATGGAATAGTTCCATCACTCCCCAAACTTCCTTGCATCCCTTTGTTATCAAAGCCTCTTTCAGTCTCAACCCTGGCAACTATTGATGTGTTTTCAGTCCCTATAGTTTTGCCTTTTTCTGAATGCCCTCTAAATGGGATCATACAATATAAAGCCTATTGAGACTGCCTTCTTTCACTTAGTACAATGCATTTGATGTTCATTCAGTAGTTTCTTCCTTTTTACTGAGTAGTGGCACACTGTGTAGAATGACCAGGGCTTGAGGTGCCTGGGTGGTTCAGTCAGTTAAATGTCCCAACTCTTCATTTCAGCTCAGGTCATGAACTCAGGGTCATGGCATTGAGCCCCACATTGGGCTCCGTGCTCAGCTCAGAGTCTGCTTGGAATTCCCTCTCCTCCTATGCCCCTCTCCCCACTTGCACTCTCTTCTCTCAAAGTCTTGAAAAAAAAATTACCAGGGGCGCCTGGGTGGCTCAGTTGGTTAAACATCAGGTCATAATCCCAGGGTCCTGGGATGGAGTCTTTGTCAGGCTCCCTGCTCAGCACAGAGCCTGATTCTCCCTCTCCTCTGCTGCTCCCCCTGCTTGTGCTCTCTCTCTCTCTTTCTCTGCCAAATAAATAAATAAAATCTTAAAAGAAATTACCAGGATTTATTTATTCAGCAGTTGAAGGATATTGGGCTTCCAGTTTTAGGTAATTGTGAATAAAGCCACTATTACTATTTGCACACAGGTTTTTGTGTGAACATAAGTTTTTGTTTTTCCTGGGTAAATATCTAGGAGTGGGATTTCTAGGGCATATGGTTAGTATGTATCGAACTATATAAGAAACTGACAAACTGACTTCCAAGAGGCTGCAGATCTTTCTTTTTCATTGATTAGTGATGGGCTCCTGATTTTGGCAGCTGCATGGCACCCAGCAGACAATCCATGTCTCATCTATTACTCTCTGATAACAGTAGAAGATAATGGCCACCAAATGTCTGATGCAGTAACTGTAGAAGTCACTCAGTGCAATCCACCTTTTCAGGTAAGAGTTCTATCTATAAAGTGAATTACAGATGACAGGAACATATTGAGTTGTTCATCCTAACTGTTGTAGGGTCAGATGCTTTTGAGAGATTTACTTGGAAGGCTTGGAGATACTTTTAAATAGCCAGCTTCTAGGCATTGCATTTTGTTTGCCATCTTAGACTCATTACTTTGCACAACCTTAGCTAAAGAGAAATGAGAGTGGAAGTAGCTGATGGGAGGCAGTTGTTTAATGTTATAAATATTGTTTAATAATGGTGATGTTCATAAGGAAAAGCCTTAAGTGTAAATTCATTTCATTTAGCCTTATATCGTATAGTATCTAATTTTGTTAAATCCTTGTTCTTAATGTGATTTTAACTAAATACTGTAAAGAAATCATTTAATTTGTCCTTTTATTTCAAACAGACCTTACAGTTCTGATTATGCAAGAAAAACATGCCTAGTGTTAAGATTTTTCAGGCAATGTAAGAGGTGTAAAGAAAACAGTCTCAGAATAAAAACATTATGGAATACCACTTTTTAACGTTTTGTTTATAAGATTACTTCTTTAATAATAAACAGTATATTTAACATTTGCTGATATCATTTAATTAGGTCATATTTCTGTTTATGCTTCTGATTTTATATATAAACAAATTAATTCAATTTTCTTGTGCTTGATATCTTCACAGTGAAGTGAGAACCAAAATGTTCACCAGGGATCACTTATAAAGTATTTGCCAGTTTTAAATTAGTAATAAAATAAATCAGTCTTTTTATTTCTTTTCTCATGTTTGTTATAGGCTTTTAGTTAGAATCTTACCGTCTGGGGCTCCTGAGTGGCTCAGTGGGTTAAGCCTCTGCCTTCAGCTCAGGTCATGATCTCAGGGTCCTGGGATCCAGCCCCGCATCGGGCTCTCTGCTCAGCGGGGAGCCTGCTTCTCCCTCTCTCTCTCTGCCTGCCTCTCTGCCTACTTGTGATCTCTCTTTCTGCCAAATGAATAAATAAAATTAAAAAAAAAAAAAAGGATCTTACCATCATGTAATTTTCAAAATTTGCTGATTATCAGCAAATGATTTCTCTCTAATTGATGTTTATAAACTTACCCTGTCATATTTTGTAAATCATCCCAAGAGTACTATTTAGGTTTCAACAAGGACAGTCTGAATTATTTTATCATTTTTATGAGATAGTGTATAAAAATACAAGTTACAAAATTATGCAGGTAAGTATTTTTGTTTTAATTATCATTAAACATAATCTGAAATTTAATTTTCAGTCTGAAGACTTGATTATGTGTCGGTTGATGGTCCCAAACTTTTCAAATCAGACTGCCTATCTGTATACTGAAAGTGCTGTCTACGTGTGCGCCACAGGAACTGGGAAGTTTTCTCTTCCTAGGGAGAAAATTGTCTTTAATACACAAGGTACAGTATCAGTTTTAGAAAGGATGATTAATGATTTGTTAGTCATTCTTAGCAGTTTTTATTCTCTTTCCATAAGTGTTAAGTATGGTACCCCTAAGTGTTATGGAGACATTCACTACCACAGCAGTAGTAGCTGAAGTCACAACCCTACTGAAAAACCAAAAGGGTATTAAAATTCCCAAACTCTTATATTTTGGGGCAAAAGATAGTGATATTTTCCCCTATAAGAGGCCAGGAAACAAAGAATTGACACTAAGAGAAGTAACTGCTTATTCCTAGTCAGACTAATTTATCCTGAGTTGATGTTCTTTTAGTAAGTTTGTCTGGACTCCTGGCTAAGAAGAATCCCAGGTGCTGGACTCATGCAGGGGGCTGGAGTGGCGGCAGAGGGTGGGGGGAGCCATCCAGGAGTGAATAAAAGCCAAGCAAGGAGTCTGATCAGGATAAAGAGGCTGAGCAAAGGGCAAAATCCAAGTGAGGCAACAGGATGGAATTTAGATTTTCTAGTTTCAACACAAGAGCCTTGACTTTGGGTAGGGAGAATGTTAATAAGGAATTGAACAAACGGACTTTTTTCCTTTCTCCATTGACCTACTCAATAAATACAGAAAGAGGGCAAGAGGACTCCGTTGGATTAAAAAAGCTGTCATTCTGAGTTTTGCAGAATGAATAATTTTCTTTTTTGGCTTATCATACTCACTGCTATCTTGCAAGGCTAGTTTTTGTTGTCCCCAAACCGAATGACACAGAGCCTGGTATTCCAAATAGCAACAGGTTCCTGACATTTGGTCTGGATTTAAAAAGCTGAGTTCAAAGTAGGAGAATTATTGTAAAGGGGGAAAAAAGTTCTTAGTGTATCAAGATGATGATTTTCTGCTTAGGGCAGTAGATTTTAGAAAGCATTTTTTGGTTATGTATGTCTGTGTATTTTTCTTTCTTTTAGGAGATAGTATTTTAGGAGCTGGTTCCTGTGGTGGTTTTCCTATCCTTTTTTCTAGAAACAGTGGGTTGGTGTCTATTACTTCAAGGGAGGGTGTGTCTATATTAGCAGAAGACCTTGAAGATTCCCTAGCATCTTCAGTTGCTGGACCCAGCAATGAGGTAATGTGGTTCCATAAGATTTTAAGATTTTTGTCAGGGTATTTCCCACAAGTGTTTTAGAATAACAGTTTTAAAAGAATTGATGAAAACATAATTCTTTTACCTCCCTCATCTCCTCTGTCCTTTCCAGAAGCAGCTCCTTTTCAGTCTTTTACCTGTTCCCGCTGGTATTTTCTCCATATTTCTAAGTAATACCATATGTTGCCATCTCTTAATTTGCCAATATTAGACATCTGTTGATTTCCTATTATAGAAGATAAGGGTTTAGGGTAACTTACTTTGGTTTCCTTGGCTTTAGGAGACATATCTAGAAAAATGTTGCTGCAGCCAGTGTCAGAGAAACTACTGCCTTTGCTCTCTTCTAGGATTTTTATGATTTCAGGTCTCACATTTAGGTCCTTAATCACATTTTGAGTTTATTTTTGTGTGTAGTATAAGAAAGTGGTCCAGATGCATTTTCCATGTAGCCGTCCACTTTTCCCAACACTGTTAAAGAAATGGTCTTTTTTCCACTGCATATTCCTGCCTCCTTTGTTAAAGATTAATTGATCATATAATTGTGCATTGATTTCTGGGCTCTCTAATCTGTCACACTTGATGACCTAATACTTCTGGATTTAAAGCTAATTCATTCATTTGTTTGTCCTAGACATATATTTTGCATATCATGTGCCTACTTTAAAAGATATAGTAAATTCACGTTTGAATGAACACTAAGGAAAATTGAGATCTAGCCTTTGCTCTGCCCTTAAATAGCTATGTGAAGTAAGTGTCTTAAGTAAACTGCTGATATAAAGAACATGGTAAACAGCTATGTGTCTGTGTTGTTGCTGTCATAGGTGGGTCTGGTTTTTTGTCCAACAATTCAGAATATTCTGATACCTTCACCTCTAAATTACAGTTTTTTATTTGACAGAGTATGGTTTTTGAGCCTTCTACAAAGAATGAAACCATAGCCCAGGAGGATAAAACCAAACTGTTAAAAGCTGCTTTTCTGCAATATTGCAGGTATGAAAAGTTTTTTAAATTATGGCCTATTTAATTTAAGCCTGGGGACACATTTTACTGATATATGCTACTTATTTGTTGACTGGTGGGAGCAAGGTGGAGGAATGATGCCACCAAGGAGAAGATTTTTCTGAGCTTCAGTGCTATTAAAGCTTTGTTAGAAATTTACTCTGAACTTGATATAGGCATAAGAGGCTTCCAATTAGTCTAGGAAAAAGCATGGTGTAGTGTACTCTCTCCACTTAATGGATAACAGTGTGCTATTAAAAATGGTGGTCATGAAAGACATTTAGCAAGCATTTTTTATGTATACTGTGAAGGTAAATAAGTTGCACACAGTGGTTTAGATGTTACAGAGAAATTAGATTTCGCCAATTCACTGGGTTTTGTTGCATACAAAATCACCAGAGAACATAGTTGTTTGTTTAATACAGCTCATGATTCTGCAGTCTGGCAGTTTGGGGTTGAGCATAGGTGGCCATTTTATGTTTCCCATCTGAATTCACTGTCCATGATCAGTGCCAGCCATCCTGGTTAGACTTGCTCAGTTTTAAAAAAAATATTTTATTTATTTATTTGACACAGAGAGAGAGAGGGAGAGAGGGGTCACAAGGAGGCAGAGAGAGGGGGAACTAGGCTTCCCACTGAGCAGAGAGTCCAATGCAGGGCTTGATCCCAGGACCCTGAGACCATGACCTGAGCCCAAGGCAGAGGCTTTAACCCACTGAGCCACCCAGGTCCTCACATTTTGAGGGCTCTGGTCATCTCTCTGATCATATGTCCTCTCGTCATCTAGCAGATTAGCCTTGTTTACATATCTCAGGGTTCCAGGAGTGATAAGAGAATAAGCCTCAGTGTACAAGTGCTTTTCAAATCTCGACTTGGGTCATATTTGCTATATTAAACAAACAACTATGTTCTCTGGTAGACAGATTGCTTAACAGTTCTGGAATTTTGTTTCTTTCTTTGTGAACTGTTGAGTGGGGTCGCCATTGGACTGTCTGAAGGATCATTACTTTTTCTGGCAGATCTTTGTTTTGAAGTTCTGGAGTTTGTTACCTCCATATCCCCCAGTTCTCAGCTCATGATCCCATGGTCTCACTGATAGTGGTATTTGATGCATAAGAGTTCACTCCCATAGGGGGAATAGCACATAAAGTTTTACAGTTCTGTGCCGTTGGGGCGCCTGGATGGCTTAGTTGGTTAAGTATCTGCCTTTGGCTCAGGTAATGATCCCAGGGTCCTGCAATCGAGCCCCATATCGGGCTCCCTGCTCAGTGGGGAGTCTGTTTCTCCCTTTCCTTCTGCTCCTCTCCCTGCTTGTGCATGCGCTATGTGCTCTCTCTTTCAAATAAATAAATAAAATCTTAAAAAACACACATGATTCTGTTCCATCAAAATAATCTACTGAGCTTAGTTTCTCATCCAGAAGAGGGCACCGTTTGACAAGTTTTTTGGTTCTGTTTTTAAAATGTATTCTTTTAATTTTGCTCTATTGCATGGTGTTCAGTCTTACTGCCAAGATTTGGATTAAAATACTATGATCGTGTCTTACACAAGTTTGTCCTTTAACAATTTTGACAGACTTGTAGCATCTCAAAATTTAAAAGATAATGGAGCAAGATACCATAGTCCTTGTACTAGTTTCCTGGGACTGCTGTAACAAATCACTACAAACTGGATGACTTCATAGAAATTTATTCTGTCACAGTTCTGGAGGCCAGAAATCCAAAATCAAGGTATCAGCAGTGCCATGCTCCCTCTGAAAACTCTAGGGAAGAATCTGCTTGTTTCTTTCCTAGCTTTTGATGGTTGCTGGCAGTCATCAGCATTCCTTAGCTTGCACGTGGATCACTCCAGTTGTTTCCATTACCACATGCCTTCTTCCCTGTGTGTCTGCCTTTACATGTCCTCCTAATAATGACACTTGTCACTGAATTTAGAGCCCACCCTGATTCAGTATAACTTCACCATAACTTAACTAATTATATAGTCAAAAACCTTATTCCCAAATAAGGTCACATTCTGAGGTTCTGGGTGAATGAGGAGTATAGTAACCTTACGAATAGGGTCATGAGTTTCTAGCACAGCTGTATCTTCAGCTTACCCTGTGAGGCTAACGAAATCATTTCGGGGTTGGTGTGAACCTATTAATAGTCTTAAGGAATTAGATTCTTCACAAATGGAATCATACTTTTAAAGCAGGGTTTTGCTACCTCATCACTGTTGGCATTTGAAGCCATACGATGTTCTGCTGTGAGCTTTCCTGTGAATTGTAGAATGTGTAGCAGCCACAGCTGGCCTCTTCCTACTTGGTGCCAGTACCACCCTCCCCCAACTTATGACAACCACAGTTATCTTCAGACATTGCCAAATGCTCCCTAGCAGCTGAAGTGAGTAGACTGCACTCAAAAATGTTCTGTGTTTCATTTTTTGCTAAGGTTAATATTGCTGTTTCTATGACATGGTTTCTTTGAAATTAATCTTTACATTATTTTTATTTTCACTTGACTTGATATAAGATCTTTTGCTCATGACAGTTTTATTTATTTATTTATTTTTTAATTTAAGCTTTATTTAAACATATAATGTAACCCCACCACCCTCTCCCAACCCCTCTTCCCCCCCCCCCCCTCAGTTTGTTTTATGACATTAAGAGTCTCTTTTGGTTTGTCTCCCTCCCGATCCCATCTTGTTTCACTTTTTCTTTTCCTACCACCTTAACCCCCACCCCCATTGCATCTCCACTTCCTCATATCAGGGAGATCATGTGATAGTTGTCTTTCTCCAGTTGACTTATTTCGCTAAGCATAATACGCTCTAGTTCCATCCATGTTGTCACAAATGGTAAGATTTCATTTCTTTTGATGGCTGCATAGTATTCCATTGTATACATATACCACCTCTTCTTTATCCATTCATCTGTTCATGGACATCTAGGTTCTTTCCATAACTTGGCTGTTGTGGACATTGCTGCTATAAACATTCGGGTACACGTGCCCCTTCGGATCACTACGTTTGTATCTTTAGGGTAAATACCCAGTAGTGCAATTGCTGGGTCATAAGGTAGCTCTATTTTCAATTTTTTGAGGAACCTCCATGCTGTTTTCCAGAGTGGTTGCACCAGCTTGCATTCCCACCAACAGTGTAGGAGGGTTCCCCTTTCTCCACATCCTCGCCAGCATCTGTCATTTCCTGACTTGTTCATTTTAGCCATTCTGGCTGGTGTGAGGTGGTATCTCATTGTGGTTTTGATTTGTATTTCCCTGATGCCCAGTGATGTGGAGCACTTTTTCATGTGTCTGTTGGCCACTTGGATGTCTTCTTTGCAGAAATGTCTGTTCATGTCCTCTGCCCATTTCTTGATTGGATTATTTGTTCTTTGGGTGTTGAGTTTGCTAAGCTCTTTGTAGATTTTGGATACTAGCCCTTTATCTGATATGTCGTTTGCAAATATCTTTTCCCACTCTGTCAGTTGTCTTTTGGTTTTGTTGACTGTTTCCTTTGCTGTGCAAAAGCTTTTGATCTTGATGAAGTCCCAATAGTTCATTTTTTCCCTTGCTTCCCTTGCCTTTGGCGTTGTTCCTAGGAAGAGGTTGCTGCGGCTGAGGTCGAAGAGGTTGCTGCCTGTGTTCTCCTCAAGGATTTTGATGGATTCCTTTCTCACGTTGAGATCCTTCATCCATTTTGAGTCTATTTTCGTGTGTGGTGTAAGGAAATGGTCCAATTTCATTTTTCTGCATATGGCTGTCCAATTTTCCCAACACCATTTGTTGAAGAGGCTGTCTTTTTTCCATTGGATGTTCTTTCCTGCTTTATCAAAGATTAGTTGACCATAGAGTTGAGGGTCTATTTCTGGGCTCTCTATTCTGTTCCATTGATCTATGTGTCTGTTTTTGTGCCAGTACCATACTGTCTTAATGATGACAGCTTTGTAGTAGAGCTTGAAGTCTGGAATTGTGATGCCACCAACTTTGGTTTTCTTTTTCAATATTCCTTTGGCTATTCGAGGTCTTTTCTGGTTCCATATAAATTTTAGGATTATTTGTTCCATTTCTTTGAAAAAATTGGATGGGATTTTGATAGGCATTGCATTAAATGTGTAGATAGCTTTAGGTAGCATAGACATTTTCACAATATTTATTCTTCCAATCCATGAGCATGGAACATTTTTCCATTTCTTTGTGTCTTCCTCAATTTCTTTCATAAGTACTTTGTAGTTCTCTGAGTATAGATTCTTTGTCTCTTTGGTTAGGTTTATTCCTAGGTATCTTATGGTTTTGGGTGTAATTATAAATGGGATTGACTCCTGAATTTCTCTTTCTTCTGTCTTGTTGTTGGTATAAAGAAATGCAACTGATTTCTGTGCATTGATTTTATATCCTGACACTTTACTGAATTCCTGTACAAGCTCTAGCAGTTTTGGAGTGGAGCCTTTTGGGTTTTCCACATATAGTATCATATCATCTGCAAAGAGCGATAGTTTGACTTCTTCTTTGCCGATTTGGATGCCTTTAATTTCTTTTTGTTGTCTGATTGCTGAGGCTAGGACTTCTAGTACTATGTTGAATAGCAGTGGTGATAGTGGACATCCCTGCCGTGTTCCTGACCTTAACGGAAAAGCTCTCAGTTTTTCTCCATTGAGAATGATACTTGCCGTGGGTTTTTCATAGATGGCTTTGATAATATTGAGGTATGTGCCTTCTATCCCTACACTTTGAAGAGTTTTGATTAGGAAGGGATGTTGCACTTT
>ML109934.1:0-40000 GCA_003697995.1 Taxidea taxus jeffersonii
AGGGAACAAAAGCTCCCGAAAGCGAACCTGAGAGGATTACTTAGCCCAGCCCCTGGTAAGGGCGGTGCAATTCTGCCTGGGGCAGAGACACTTGAGAATCACTACAACAGGCCCCTCCCCCAGAAGATCAACAAAAAATCCAGCCAAGACAAAGTTCACTTAACAAGGAGAACAGCGGATTCTTATCTGGACAAAATGACAAGGCGGAAAAACTCACCACAAAAAAAAGAACAGGAGGCAGGACCGAAGGCTAGGGACCTAATCAATACAGACATTGGTAATATGTCAGATCTGGAATTCAGGACGACGATTCTCAAGGTTCTAGCTGGGCTTGAAAAAGGCATGGAAGATATTAGAGAAACCCTGTCGGGAGAAATAAAAGCCCTTTCTGGAGAAATAAAAGAACTAAAATCTAATCAAGTTGAAATAAAAAAAGCTATTAATGAGGTGCAATAAAAAATGGAGGCTCTTACTGCTAGGATAAATGAGGCAGAAGAAAGAATTAGTGATATAGAAGACCAAATGACAGAGAATAAAGAAGCTGAGCAAAAGAGAGACAAACAACTACTGGACCACGAGGGGAGAATTCGAGAGACAAGTGATACCATAAGACGAAACAACATTAGAATAATTGGGATTCCAGAAGAAGAAGAAAGAGAGAGGAGCAGAAGGTATATTGGAGAGAATTATTGTAGAGAATTTCCCTAATATAGCAAAGGGAACAAGCATCAAAATCCAGGAGGTGCAGAGAAACCCCCTCAAAATCAATAGGAATAGGTCCACACCCCGTCATCTAATAGTAAAATTTACAAGTTTTAGTGACAAAGAGAAAATCCTGAAAGCAGCACGGGACAAGAAGTCTGTAACATACAATGGTAAAAATATTAGATTGGCAGGAGACTTATCCACAGAGACCTGGCAGGCCAGAAAGAACTGGCATGATATATTCAGAGCACTAAATGAGAAAAACATGCAGCCAAGAATACTTTATCCAGCTAGGTTATTGTTGAAAATAGAAGGAGAGATAAAAATCTTCCAGGACAAACAAAAACTGAAAGAATTTGCAAACACCAAACCAGCTCTACAGGAAATATTGAAAGGGTTCCTCTAAGCAAAGAGAGACCCTAAAAGTATTATCAGAAAGGAACAGAGACAATATACAGTAACAATCACCTTACAGGCAATACAATGGCACTAAATTCATATCTCTCAATAGTTACGCTGAACGTAAATGGGTTAAATGCCCCAATCAAAAGACACAGGGTTTCAGAATGGATAAAAAAACAAAACCCATCCATATGCTGCCTACAAGAAACTCATCTTAGACCTGAAGACACCTCCAGATTGAAAGTGAGGGGGTGGAAAACAATTTACCATGCTAATGGACATCAGAAGAAAGCTGGGGTGGCAATCCTTATATCAGATCAATTAGATTTTAAGCCAAAGACTATAATAAGAGATGAGGAAGGACACTTTATCATACTCAAAGGGTCTGTCCAACAAGAAGATCTAACAATTTTAAATATCTATGCCCCTAACATGGGAGCAGCCAACTATATAAACCAATTAATAACAAAATCAAAGAAACACATTGACAAGAATACAATAATAGTTGGAGACTTTTATACACCCCTCACTGAAATGGACAGATCATCCAAGCAAAAGATCAACAAGGAAATAAAGGTCTTAAATGGCACACTGGACCAGATGGACATCACAGATATATTCAGAACATTCCATCCCAAAGCAACAGAATACACATTCTTCTCTAGTGCCCATGGAACATTCTCCAGAATAGACTACATCCTGGGTCATAAACCAGGTCTCAACCGGTATCAAAAGATTGGGATCATTCCCTGCATATTTTCCGACCACAATGCTCTGAAGCTAGAACTCAATCACAAGAGGAAATTTGGAAAGAACCCAAATACATGGAGACTCAACAGCATAATTCTAAAGAATGAATGGGTCAACCAGGAAATTAAAGAAGAATTGAAAAAAATCATGGAAACAAATGATAATGAAAACACAACGGTCCAAAATCTGTGGGACACAGCAAAGGCAGTCCTGAGAGGAAAGTATATAGCGATGCAAGTCTTTCCTAAGAAACAAGAAAGGTCTCAAGTACACAACTTAACCCTATACCTAAAGGAGCTGGAGAAAGAACAGCAAAGAAAGCCTAAACCCAGCAGGGGAAGAGAATCATAAAGATTAGAGCAGAAATCAATGGAATAGAAACCAAACGAACACTAGAACAAATTAATAAAACTAGGAGCTAGTTCTTTGAAAGAATTAATAAGATTGATAAACCCCTGGCCAGACTTATCCAAAAGAAAAGAGAAAGGACCCAAATAAATAAAATCATGAATGAAAGAGGAGAGATCACAACCAACACCAAAGAAATACAAACAATCCCAAGAACATATTATGAGCAACTCTATGCCAACAAATTTGACAATCTGGAAGAAATGGATGCTTTCCTGGAGACATATAAACTGCCAAAACTGAACCAGGAAGAAATAGAAAACCCGAATAGGCCCATAACCAGTAAGGAGATTGAAACAGTCATCAAAAATCTCCCAACAAACAAAAGCCCAGGGCCAGATGGCTTCCCAGGGGAATTCTACCAAACATTTAAAGAAGAATTAATTCCTATTCTCCTGAAACTGTTCCAAAAAATAGAAATGGAAGGAAAACTTCCAAACTCATTTTATGAGGCCAGCATCACCTTGATCCCCAAACCAGACAAGGATCCCATCAAAAGAGAGAATTACAGACCAATATCCTTGATGAACATAGATGCGAAAATTCTCACCAAAATACTAGCCAATAGGATCCAACAGTACATTAAAAGGATTATTCACCACGACCAAGTGGGATTTATTCCAGGGAAGCAGGGTTGGTTCAACATCTGCAAATCAATCAATGTGATACAGTACATTAACAAAAGGAAGAACAAGAACCATATGATACTCTCAATAGATGCTGAAAAAGCATTTGATAAAGTGCAACATCCCTTCCTAATCAAAACTCTTCAAAGTGTAGGGATAGAAGGCACATACCTCAATATTATCAAAGCCATCTATGAAAAACCCACGGCAAGTATCATTCTCAATGGAGAAAAACTGAGAGCTTTTCCGTTAAGGTCAGGAACACGGCAGGGATGTCCGTTATCACCACTGCTATTCAACATAGTACTAGAAGTCCTAGCCTCAGCAATCAGACAACAAAAAGAAATTAAAGGCATCCAAATCGGCAAAGAAGAAGTCAAACTCTCACTCTTTGCAGATGATATGATACTATATGTGGAAAACCCAAAAGGCTCCACTCCGAAACTGCTAGAGCTTGTACAGGAATTCAGTAAAGTGTCAGGATATAAAATCAATGCACAGAAATCAGTTGCATTTCTTTACACCAACAACAAGACAGAAGAAAGAGAAATTAAGGAGTCAATCCCCTTTACAATTACACCCAAAACCATAAGATACCTAGGAATAAACCTAACCAAAGGGGCAAAGAATCTATACCCAGAGAACTATAAAGTACTCATGAAAGAAATTGAGGGAGACACAAAGACATGGAAAAATGTTCCATGCTCATGGATTGGAAGAATTAATATTGTGAAAATGTCTATGCTACCTAAAGCTATCTACACATTTAATGCAATGCCTATCAAAATTCCATCCAATTTTTTCAAAGAAATGGAACAAATAATCCTAAAATTTATATGGAACCAGAAAAGACCTCAAATAGCCAAAGGAATATTGAAAAAGAAAGCCAAAGTTGGTGGCATCACCATTCCAGACTTCAAGCTCTATTACAAAGCTGTCATCATCAAGACAGTATGGTACTGGCACAAAACCAGACACATAGATCAATGGAACAGAATATAGAGCTCAGAAATAGTCCCTCAGCTCTATGGTCAACTAATCTTCGACAAAGCAGGAAAGAATATCCAATGGAAAAAAGACAGCCTCTTCAACAAATGGTGTTGGGAAAATTGGACAGCCACATGCAGAAAAATGAAATTGGACCATTTTCTTACACCACACACGAAAATAGACTCAAAATGGATGAAGGACGTCAACGTGAGAAAGGAATCCATCAAAATCCTTGAGGAGAACACAGGCAGCAACCTCTTCGACCTCAGCCACAGCAACTTCTTCCTAGGAACAACGCCAAAGGCAAGGGAAGCAAGGGAAAAAATGAACTATTGGGACTTCATCAAGATCAAAAGCTTTTGCACAGCAAAGGAAACAGTCAACAAAACCAAAAGACAACTGACAGAGTGGGAAAAGATATTTGCAAACGACATATCAGATAAAGGGCTAGTATCCAAAATCTACAAAGAGCTTAGCAAACTCAACACCCAAAGAACAAATAATCCAATCAAGAAATGGGCAGAGGACATGAACAGACATTTCTGCAAAGAAGACATCCAGATGGCCAACAGACACATGAAAAAGTGCTCCACATCACTGGGCATCAGGGAAATACAAATCAAAACCACAATGAGATACCACCTCACACCAGTCAGAATGGCTAAAACTAACAAGTCAGGAAATGACAGATGTTGGCGAGGATGCGGGAAAAGGGGAACCCTCCTACACTGTTGGTGGGAATGCAAGCTGGTGCAACCACTCTGGAAAACAGCATGGAGGTTCCTCAAAAAGTTGAAAATAGAGCTACCTTATGACCCAGCAATTGCACTACTGGGTATTTACCCTAAAGATACAAATGTAGTGATCCGAAGGGGCACGTGCACCTGAATGTTTATAGCAGCAATGTCCACAATAGCCAAGTTATGGAAAGAACTTAGATGTCCATCAACAGATGAATGGATAAAGAAGAAGTGGTATATATATATACAAAATGGAATACTATGCAGCCATCAAAGTAAATGAAATCTTAGCATTTGCGACGACATGGATGGAACTAGAGTGTATTATGCTTAGCAAAATAAGTCAATTAGAGAAACACAACTATCACGTGATCTCCCTGATATGAGGAAGTGGAGATGCAACAGGGGTGGGGGTTAAGGTGGTAGGAAAAGAAAAAATGAAACAAGATGGGATCGGGAGGGAGACAAACCAATTAGACTCTTAATGTCATAAAACAAAATGAGGGGAGCAGGGGGGAGAGGGTTTGGGAGATGGTGGTGGGGTTACATTATATGTTTAAATAAAAAAGCTTAAAGAAAAAAATAAAAATAAATTTTGTGTCAGGATTTTCAGCTGCTAATATTCATGGTTTCAAGTTCATGACATTAATCTTAAATAAATAAGACAAAATCAGATCAGCACTCTAACAATTACTGAGTATTTATTCCAAGTCGTTGGACTTCCAAGTTGTTGGAACTATTACTGACTTGATGTAGGTTAATTTAGAGACCTTCAGAAATGAGTTTGGATTTCCGTGCTTGAAAATGTCACAAAAAATGTAATAAATCTGTTACCATTGTCTCATTCTTCAGGTGATAGTGGCTTTGGTAGTTAAAATAAGCTCATAAAATTTATATTTATGTTAAGGCTAATTTGTTTTAAAAAATTTTAGAGGGGGCACCTTCAGAAAAACACCAAATTGGGGTTGATAAGTGTAGAATATTTAAACCAAATGAATCAACCTAAGCCTCAAAATATGGAATTTTAATGACAGATCAATCAAACAGTGTATCTACACGTACTTGATAAGACATCCTAGAATCTAACATAGAGATCAAAATTACAACAACGTAAGTTGGCTAAATGATGTCAATGTGAGTGATTATGGAAAGCAGTCAGTTTCTTTTGGGGAAAGAAAAACCTCTAAAAAGAAGAGTGAATTTCAAGATATCTTTATGGGCTTTCCAGTGTTTTCTTTGACAAGCTGAGATTTCTTTCAATGGTTGTCCCCACTTTCTCTGTTGTTGGAAGTAGGATTTCATAACATTACCAAACATTTTGCATGTTAAAAAATAAAAATGAATCAAATAGTTATATTATCTTGTTCTTTTGGGGGATATGTTAATTTGATGCAAAAGAGTCAGATTTGGAATGTCAGATTTTTAGTTTGGGTCTCTATTTTACCCCAAGATTTTCTTTGCAATAGAGTAGAAAGATAAATTGTTTTTGAATTAGTAAAAATCATTACCTGGTTCAACTAATTTTTTTTTGTTTCAACGAAATTTTTCTTATTGATGAAAATTTGGTAGCAGGACTGAACATTTGAGTTTCTTATTAAATTAGACTGAGTTACTATGAATTTAAAACACTTTAAAAACTTAAAATGTTTAACAGATTTTCTAGTTTTAGTTCTAGATACATACAAGTGAAGCTGTGCTTTAGCTTGGATGGAGACGGATTCTGAGTGAAATGTAGCAGAATGTCCTAGATTTTACATTAATCATCTTTAGAGAATGTTTTTCTTTCCTTACTTACAAGCAATGTATTTTGTAATGAAACGGTAGTTCGTTGGTCTCTCTTTAAATTGCTTACTGATAGAAATTAGTTAATAATGAATAACCACACATTCCAAAAGGACCAGCCATGTCAGCATGTAGACTCTGAATAGCTCTTTAGAAAATATTAGCAAAGTTTTACATATTCCCATGTACAACCTGAGAAATTGTTGAAACATGTCATAACATATATAGCACATATATCTCAATGAAACTGAAAACAAAAATCTCTGAACCATGTTTGGTGACAAGTCAGGATGAGTTTTTCTCTGGAAGCCTCTTTGACCTCTAGTGTAAATAGATTTCTTGCTGGGTCTTCCTAATCCTTTACACACAACTAAATCCTAAACATGTCTGAATCTTAAAGTCCACATAAGGTGAGTTCCCAGGTTGGGAATCCTGGTGCAGCTATTAGAAACATATTCCTATCAGTTAGAATACTACAGTTATTTTCTGGCCTCATTTTGAGAGCAGAACTATGCCTTATATTCTCAATGCTAAGTACAGTCTGTGGCACATAGGTAGATATTTAAAATAGGAGTTACCTATTTTTTAATCCTTGTAACTGTGTTATTAAGGAGACAAAAATCCCCCTTTATTTTATTTTATTATTTTTTAAAGTTTTTTTAAAAAGATTTTATTTATTTATTTGACAGAGAGAGAGAGAGAGTGAGGGCACAAGCAAGGAGAGTGGAAGAGGGAGAAGCAGGGTCCCTGCTCAGCAGGGGCTCAATGTGGGACTTGATCCCAGGACCCTGAGATCATGACCTGAGCCGAAGGCAGTCGCTTAACAAACTGAGCCACTCAGGTACTCCCCCCCCCCCCAATCCTCCTTTATTTTAATGACTAAGAAACTGAAGTGCTGACATGTGAAAAAAAGTTGTTCAAGATCTTACCAGCTCTAGTAAGCCATTGAACTAAAATCTGCAGACAGGTTTGCCTCAATCCAGATCTCGTGCTTTATCAAGGGCACCAGACACTGTCCACATAGCCATAAGGGAAGTTGAAGGACCTTTACTTAAATCTACTCCAAGAATGCATTTCTCTCTCTCTGAGTCCAGCATAAGCCAGGAAGCTCTGAACTCAGCAATCACTAGTTTTAAGGGATCAATTAAGGGAACACTAGTTTTAAGGGATCCAAACTTAAAACAACTCTGAATTTAAAGACATATAATAAATATTGATTAATATATGCGTATAATTCTGGATAAGAACTATATGACATAAAGGACTGACAAGGAAATTGAAAGAAAGCAAAAATAATTGAAATTAAGTAATTGAAAGTAAATACAAATTCATTGGGCATGGTACTAACATTGAAACCTGGCTTCGTCAACTTTAAGACTATTGATTGTCTTACATGTTGCTGTGTGGATCATCATTCTGTTTTAAGACTAATGAGACCGTGAAGATGGAGGTGTTGAGCAACTAATAGTTTCTATTATGTTTTGCAGATCATTTCATTCTGCTTGTTGGAACTATAAAGTTGTTATTGAAAAATATGCAGCCCTTTGGTTTAAAGATGTTTTATTTTAACACATATTCAGGAAAGTCAGTTTCCAATTATGGTAAATCTAGAGAACTAGCTTGGAAGTTTCTGCAACTTATTTTCATCATGGAATGAAAAAAGAAATAAAGCATAGAATATTAGATCATTAAACTCAAATTTCTTTTCTTTTCTTTCATAAGAAAACTGAGACAAAATGTGGCTGAATTTGTTGATTCCATAGTTCACTAATACAGAGCCTGGCTAGTTCCATGTCTCTTGGTTTTTGACCTAGTGTACTTATAAGGTAACTGATATATGTGTTTTTTCAGCTAAAGGATAAAATGCAAGGTTAACTTTTGAGTAAAAGATAAAATTTCTTCATACAATGAAAGATTTAAAATAAAATGGTTAAGGTAAATTTCAAATGTTCCCACATACTGAAAAGAAAGTGTCTTTCATTCTTACTACTTGACTCAACAGACATTCATTAACGTTGTTTCCCTTCCAGTTTGACCTGGACCCAATAATCAGTTTTTCCAACTATTCTCACCATCATCCTCAATTCCCTTGAGATATTTACTGTCTGTTACCCCTTTTCTAGGCCCCCTGTTATGTATCAATGATCTGTCTTTTGGGTCCTGCCTCTGGGTTTCTGAGAAGTGCTCAAAAAAGTTGCATAACCATGCTGATGGTGTCATTACTGGTGCAAATGTTCCAAGTTCAGCTGGGCCTCTGATGATGCTTAGCAGTTCTATTCTTACTCTGTGTCAGGGTCCCTTTTCCAGTCATATGGCTTTTGAGAACTGTTACTCTTTATCTCTAACTTCATCCTTGTCTCCTGCCTGAGCATATGGTGCTTTCACCTTTACTCAGAACATCAAGACCATCAGGTGAGCATTTCCTCAGTATTCTTCCTATTCACTTCTGAAATTAAATATATCTTCTTTATCTTTCCTTCCTTCCTTAAAGGAATTATAGGAGTGGTCAAGAGAAAGGGCTCTGGAGTGAGATAACATCTCAGCTCTTCGATCTAGTAAGTGTGGGACTTTAGATAGATTCCTAACTCTGTGTCTAAGTCTCCTTCTCTGTGTGATGGGTGTAATAACAGTATTTACCATATAGGCTTGATATAAAGAGTAATGAGGTTTATACATACATACATACATACATACATACATATACATAGAGTGCATGCTGCTTGGCACAAGGTAAGTGTACAAGTTAGCAGGACTAATTTTATCATTGTCATTTTTTTTGTTATTGCCTAGGAAAGAAATTGTTTTACTTTATCCTCAGTTAACTCCATCTATCTCCTTTAGGATTTTGAGCTATATTTGATATCCTTTCTCTTTTCAACCCATCTCTCCCAGTGCCATTTTCCTTTCAGTCTAAAAGTCAGGCACCTTGGTGGCTCCGTCAGTTAAGCACCTGATTCTTGGTTTCATGGCTCAGGTCATGATCTCATGGGTTGTGGTGTTGAGTCCTGCATTGGGCTCCATGGTCAGTGGGGAGTCTGCTTGAAGTTTCTCTCCCTCTGCTCCTCTCCTGACTCATGTGTTCTTTCTCTAAAATAAATAAATAAATCTTGAAAAAAAAAGCATGCTCAAGCATTTCATTTCCAAAAATATCAGTAATGAGCCTCTATCTTTTTAGTTAATATCTAACTGTAAACCTTATCCTGACTTTACCCTGACTCATTCTTGTCTGTCCATTAGCATACAATTCTGGTAACTCAAAGTATTTTCTGAGCTGCTGCTGGAACACAAGTCCAGAATTCATGGTTGAGTGGTGGTAAAACCTGCTAATTTTGAAATGATATGACTATATGACTAAAAAATATAAAACTTACTCTTTTTCACCATTAAAAATGAATTCAGGGATGGCAGCAAGGGGGTGGAGCAGGAAGCCATGGACACTCCTTTACCCTTTGGACATAATAATTCACCAAATTTCATGGAAAACTTCTTTTTGTGAGAAATCTAGAAACTAACTGAAAGACCCTTACTCTTCAGGCAAACATAAAACCAGATTTATTGAAGCCAGTAGGGAGATTAAGGACATCTTGTCAGAATCCCTATCCCTGGCATAATGTTATACATAAATTAATAAGTGTGATAGACCACATTAACAGAATAAAAGATAAAGATCACATGATCATCTCATACATGCAGAAAATCATTTGACAAAATTCAACACCATTTTATGATAAAACTCAACAAATTAGGAACAGAAGTTTACCTCAATATAATAAGTTTATATATTAAAGCTTATAGCTAACATCATGCTCAACAGTAAAACAATGAAAGCTTTTCCTTTATGATCAAGAAAAAGGCAAGATTGTCCACTCTTGCCACTTCTATTCAACGTAGTCCTAGCCAGAGCACTAAGGCAAGAAAAAAAAAGCATTTGAGTTAGAAAGGAAAAAAAAAAGTGATTTCTGTTCACTGATGACATATTTACTTATTTCTTAATTATTTTTTTAATTTTAATTTTTGGCTGGAATTTATTATTATTATTATGTTCAATTAACCAGCATATAGTACATCATTAATTTTTGATGCAGTGTTCAGTGATTCATTAGCTGTGTATAACACTCAGTGCTCATCAACACATGTGCCCTCCTCAATACCCATCACCTTGTTATCCCATACCCTTAATCCCCTTCCCTTCTGTAATCTCAGTTTGTTTTCCAGAGTCCGGAGTCTCTCATGGTTTTTCTCTCTCTTTCTCTGATTTCTTCCCATTCAGTATTCTCTCCCTTCCCCTGTGGTCCTCCATGCTATTCCTAATGTTCCACATGCGTGAAACCATAGGATAATTGTATTCTCTGCTTGACTTATTTCACTTAGCATAATCCCCTCTAGTTCCAACCATGTTGATGCAAATTGTGGATATTCTGATGGCTGAGTAATATTCCATTGTATATATGAACCTCATCTTCTTTATCCATTCATGGTGTTGAAGGACATCTCAGCTACTTCCATGGACATTACTGTTGTGAACGTTGAGGTGCATGTGCCCCTTATTTTCACTACTTCTATATCTTTGGGGTAAATACCTCATAGTGCAATTGCTGGGTCATAGGATAGCTCTATTTCTAGCATCTTGAGGAAACTCAATACTGTTTTCCAGGGTGGCTGCACAGCTTGCACTCCCACCAACAGTGTAAGAGGGTTCTCCTTTCTCCACATCCTCACCAAACTTATTTCCTGTGTTGTTAATTTTTGCCATTCTAACTGGTATAGGGTGGTATCTCATTGTGATTTTGATTTGTATTTCCCTGATGGCTAGACATGATATTTAATATAAAAAACCCTAAAGAATTCACACACACACACACACACACACACCCCTGTTAGAACTAATAAATGAATTTAGTAATGTTTCAAGATACAAAAATCAACATATAAAAATCAGTTATATTGCTATACACCAGCAATATACTATCTGCAAAGATAATTAGGAAAATAATCCTATTTATAATAGCATCAAAAAGAACCAGATATTTAGGAATAAATTTAATTGAGGAGGTGAAAGTCTTACACTCTAAGAACTAGAAAACTTTGCTGAAAGAAATTAGCAAAGACATAAGCGGAGAAAGACATCCATGTTCTTTTTAGTGGAGAACAGTACTTAAAAGCCAAGATCAGGGCATTAGGTGCACACATTGCCATTGCAGTATTGTTGATCCTAGGCACTCTCAGTGCACAGAGCTAGATGATATATATGTGTATACATACATATATACACACAGACACCCACACAACTACATCCTCATATATGCACACACACATATATGTATATAATATGTATATATTGTATAATGTTATATAATGTATATTTATATATACATTATATATAATATATTATATTAATATAGTATAATTATAATTAATATATTATAAACATATCTATAAAATAAATAAATAATATAAATATAATTATAAAATAATTATAATTAATATATTATAATTAATATATAATATAATTAAAATATATAAAAATATATGTAAATATATTTATATATAATATAAATGTATAATTATATATAAATATGTATTTATATCCATATTTTTATATATATATCTATATAAGGAAAATCCTGAATTGACACAGATATCTCCAATTCCAATCCAGTCCATATGGTTCATTCTAGTTTTCCCTTTCACATTTGTATCTCCTTTCTCTGACAGTGAGATACCTGGCTCCCTTTAATCTTAATATTTTTATTAGTTGGTAGATATTCATGAAAATAATCTCCCACTTCAGCTGTCACTATTTTCCCTTCATGGATGCTCTCTTGGCCCACTCAGACTCTGACACTACCTATCAGGCCCCCCTTCTACCTTTCCATGGGCACTAATAATCCATGCCAGGCTACTCTTTCCCATAATTCCCTTCACATGGACACTCTGCATACTGCTCATGCTTTGACTTTCCATACTGGGTCATCCTTTATTCCATGCTTCCTCATCCCATCTCCCCTTCACATGGTTGCCCTCCTTAATCTGTTCAGATAATGATGTTCCATAATACTCTGCCTTTCTAGGTAGATGCCCTCCTCACCCTCGCTAGGCTTTAACACCTTGCTCAGGATTACCATGGCTACCTCTTACTTTTAGCATAAATAAAAGGCCAGGAAAGGAAGCGAAAAAAAAGGGAAATGGGAAATTGCACCCACTGGAATTTATTCCTAATCCCAGTTTCTGCCTCCAGTGCTGACCAATCTTAGTCCATCTTGCCTGCTCATTGCATCATGTGCCTTGCCAGTTGGTCATAATTTCTTACCAATTCCTGCTTGTGGTCTGCTTGGCCCCATATCTGCCACTAAACGTGTCACTGGCTTAATCTCTTCCAGTGCCATGTCCCTATCTCCCTCTAGCTGCAGATAGCAATTTAGGATCAGATTAGCTTCTGACTCAACCCACTTCCGTAGAAATCACAACTGTTCTCAGGATTAAAAGATTGGATGCATGATATCAAAGAGTCATCCTTGAAGAGTAGTTGTTGAAACTACAGCTGTGGAGGAGGTTGACAATAAGGAAAAAGAAGAGGAAACTAGATAATACCTTGAGAAGAGTGTTTATGTATTTATATATAGGGAACAGAAAGAGAAAGAAAAAAGAAGAGGTATCTTGGACTAATCTACAGCCTGGAAAAAATTGAAGTAATTGGTTTAGGTGACTAATTTTTTGAGAAGAATTTGACTCAGCGCTGTGTCCCTAAATAATTTAAATTGGAAGTGTAGTGGCATTATTATAGACCTGGTATAAACTAAGAAATATGACATTATAGAATAATTTGTTACAGTAAAAATGACTCAGTAGGTTGAGTCAAGCTGTGATTCATCTATACAGCTTGTCAGATCATCTGACAACCATTTGCCTGACTTTAGAGTTCAAGGTCAGTTACAGAAAGTCTTGCCTCTTCTGTTTTAGTTAACTTTTGGGTGGATAGTTTGTTATGACAATAGCAGTCTGATGAATTCATTATAAAAAGCCTTGTGGAAGAGATGCTTTGGACAACAGTGCTGTCTCTTAGATTGTGTGGCTGGTTATTTGCTGAAAACACCTTTTTTGCTTAGGTGACCTTGTTGAGATTGGCAAATTCTCTGGAAATGTGGGTAGCATGTATATTCATTTTATTCACCACTGTCCCTATTACCTAATATACTGCCTGGCATATTGTAGATTTTCAAAAAGTACTTGTGAAATTATTGAATGAAAGGAGATGGTTCTACACTTCTTTAAGAAGTCATCATTTGATGGTATACAACAGTTTTTGAGACAGCTGCGGGAAGGCAGTCATGGCTTAAAAATTTCCAAGACAACATAGAATCTAAGAAACAAAACATATGAATAAACAATTAAACAAACAAAAAGCAGAATCAGACCTATGTGTAAATACATAGAACTAATTGATGGTTGCCAGAGAGAAAGGGGATAGAGAGGGGGGCAAAATAGATGAAGGGAAGTGGGAGATACAAGCTTTCATATGGAAGAAATAAGTCACGGGGATGAAAGGTACAGTATTAGGAATATAGTCAATAGTATTGTAATAGTGTTGTATGATGACAGATGGTAGCTATGTTTGTGGTGAGCATAGCATAACATATAGAGATATTAAATAACTATGTTATACACCTGAATTTAAGGTGTATACATTATATAACATTATGTATTATATATTATGTATACATAATATAACACTGTGTATCAGTTATATTCAAATAAGAAATTAAAAAAATTTTTTCTAAGGCAACCCTCAAGGAACATAAATATGGAATAGATTAAAGATTTTTTTTAATTTAAAATTTTATTTAAACATATAATGTAACCCCACTACCCTCTCCCAACACCCCTCCCCCCAACCCCCTCAGTTTGTTTTATGACATTAAGAGTCTCTTTTGGTTTGTCTCCCTCCCGATCCCATCTTGTTTCATTTATTCTTTTCTTACCCCCTTAACCCCCCACCCCCGTTGCATCTCCACTTCCTCATATCAGGGAGATCATATGAATTTTTTATTGTGTTTATAATTTAAACCTTTCCTACTCAAGCTTTGACTCCCTACAGTGGGTCACCGTTCAGTGCAAATGCTTACTTCATCTCATCTCTTCTTGACATTGTTGCCCTTAAACAGTAAATCACTAAGAAACAGGTAGCTGGATAACATAACATTTTGAAGTCTTTTTTAGAAACAAGTAGATGGATGCCATCTAGCAAGACAATTATGCTGACTGGATCTTCTTTTGCTACCCGAGCACACACACAGTAAAATTTCAAGTAACTGTGGTCATAAAACCACCCCATTTATAAGAAAATGATTGCAATGATTAAGTAGTTTAGTAATAATATATTTTCCAGATGGCTTAATGAGAGTCACTGTAAGATGGTTATTTCCATCATAATTTTGTTTTTATCCCCATTGTTACATTTATCAGATAATAACATGTTCAATAGTTTGAGGTTTAACTTTTTAAGAAAATGGCACTTAAACAAGTATTTCCCATATAGGAAGAAGGGGACTAACCTTTATTTAGCTTATGCTCTATTCCTAGCAGTATGCTATTTAATCTTTTTTTTTTTAGATTTTTATTTATTTATTTAACAGACAGAGATCACAAGTAGGCAGAGAGGCAGGCAGAGAGAGAGGAGGAAACAGGCTCCCCACTGAGCAGAGAGCCCGATGCAGGGCTCGATCCCAAGACCCTGGGATCATGACCTGAGCTGAAGGCAGAGGCTTTAACCCACTGAGCCACCCAGGTACCCCTATGCTATTTAATCTTAAAAGATTTATCTTTCTGCGAAGTGAAGCATAGATAATAATTAGTCGGTATGTTTCATTAAAAGAAGTCAGTTATAAAAAACCCTAATAGTTAAAAGCTAAGGTTCAAGAGCAGACAGATCTCATTTAAATTCTGGCTTTTCTCTTTTCTAGCTGGGATTCTGGGCAAGTTATCTAATGTTCTTAGCCCAAACTTCTCTATTAATAAGCTGGATTTAATAATATTAATATTAATTAATATTATTAATTTAATAATAATAATAATATTGTAATAAGCATATTACATTGAGATGTTTGGAGCATTCAGTGAGATAATACCTGTAGAGCAGTTAGCTTAATACCTGGCACATAATAAGTGCTCAATAAATATTAATATTCTTTGTTATAGAAGGCTGTCTGGCTTCTCTCACTTATTTTAGTGCTTTAAAGGTTGTTCCATGTTATAGCACATATCAGTACTTAATTTCTGTTTATGACTGGATAATATGTCTTTGTGTGAATATACCACATTTTGTTGATCAGCTGGTTGACATTTGGGTGTTTCCACATTTTAGTGATTGTAAATAGTGCTGCTATGAACATTTGTGTACCTGTTTTTGTCTGAATACCTCTCCAGTTCTTTTGGATGTATGCGCAGAAGTGGATTGCTGGATCATATGGCAATTTTATGTTTAATTTTTTTGAGACCTACAAACTGATTTCTTTTCTTATTTTTTATTTTTATTTTTTTAAATTTAATTTTATTTTTTCAGTGTTCCAAGATTCATTGTTTATGCACCACACCCAGTGCTCCATGTAATATGTGCCCTCCTTAACACCCGCTACCAGGCTCACCCATCCACCACCCCCTTCCCCTCCAAAACCCTCAGTTTGTTCCTCAGAGTCCACAGTCTCTCATGGTTGGTTTCCCCCTCTGATTTCCCCCAACTCACTTCTCCTCTCCATCTTCCAATGTTCTCCGGGTTATTCCTTATGCTCCACAGGTAAGTGAAACCATATGATACTTGACTCTCTCTGCTTGACTTACTTCACTCAGCATTGATTTCTTTTTTTAATTAAAGATTTTATTTACTTATTTGACAGAGAGATAGAGTGTGTAGAAGCAGGGAGAGAGGCAGGCAGAGGGAAAGGGAGAAGCAGGCTCTCCACTGAGCAGGGAGCCTGATGCAGGGCTCTATTCCAGGACTCTGGGATCATGACCTGAGTTAAAGGCAGCCACGTAACCAACTGAGCCACACAGGTGCCCCTATGAACTGATTTCTGCAGTGCCTACACCATTTTGTATTCCGACCAGTGATATATGAAAGTTCCAAATTTTCTACATCCTCATCAAAACTTATTATTTTCTGTTTTTAAAAATGATGGCCAGCCTAGTGGTCTAAAGTGTTTGTGGCTATTTTCATGTCTCTGCTAGTCTATCAGCTTTTCTGGGGAAGGATTTAAATCTTATTTTCCTTTCTCACATGTTGAACAATAAATGAATTTTATGTGTTATTATAGCAATGCCAGACTTTAAGGAGTCTGTGATTTAGTGGGAGATATAGATGCATGAAGATGTTTAAAACCTGCAGAAGGAGCCCTATGGGAGGATATGCAGAGCACAAAACGAGCATAGAGGGAACATTGTTGGATGGCTTTTCCTAGGGCACTGTGGGAAGGCTTCACAGAGGGTCTGACCCCTGGACTGGGTCTTTATGAGGAAGGAACTTGGCTAGGTAGAGAACTAGGTCAGTGATATTCCTGGCAGATGGAAAATCATGGGGAAAGGCAGGCAAGTGGGAAAGAGCATGTTGCATGTAGTATTTGAATGGAAGCAAAAGAGTATCTCAACAATGAAAACACTCTTTATTGTTTATTTGAAGTGTCAAAAGTAAGAACGAAGTCTTACTTAAACTGCTGTGGGTTGTATGTAAATTAATAGAAGAAAAATATCCAAATAATACAAATATGTCAAGAAGACATTAAAGACTAATCATAGTATAGAGCAATGACTACATAAGATAGAAGACATTAAAGACTAATCATAGTATAGAGCAATGACTACATTTCACTAACTGGCTCTGTAACCTTGGGCAGGTTGATGACTTAGTGAAATAAAAGGGCCAGAATAGATGGATTTTAAGATTCATTCTAGCCTAACCTTCTATGAAGCAAAACAAACAAGCAACTGACTCCACAGTTTCTCTTTTTGACTGAGAAGTCTGGTAAAGTTAATCAAATCATTTAGACTTGTTCATGTGTGTGGAAGCAAACATAGACATTTTGCTCATCATTTCCATATGGCCTATTGGTAGCCATCATGAGGCATTTTGCCTGGAAACTTCCCCTCAAAATATTGCAGAGAATAGAGAATTGAAACAGCATGTTGCGATGAAATATTTGTTAGAGTGGTTTTCATTTGTATATGAAAAATCAGATTTATCATGTCTTCTATTATGTACTCTACCTTCATCTTTCCTTAAAGATGTCAGTATACTCTCATACAACTGAACACTTAGTCACATATATTTTACCCTGCTTGGGTCTGCTTGCTGATATATTTTTTTTTTCCAGTAGTACAAGAAACAGGTTGACCAAGAGATTCTTTTGAAATTTGGCAGATCTTCACATAGGCCCAATTTCCCAATATCTTAGCTCTTAGCTTCTTTTTCTTCTTTAGCCCTCCTGTAGGCTTTCTGGTATTTTGATTTCATGCTTTTAAACCAGACACAAATTTTCCACTGAGAACACTGGACAAAGGCTGATGGCCTCACTGCTGCCTATTATAAAATGTTATATCTCAAACAGTCATGGTGATAGCTTGACGAATGCTTTCAGAGGAGTACCATCTATCACGCAGATCTATGTCATTTTTCTTCCACTGAAGTACCTCAAATATAATTTAAGGAAATCACAGAGTTGTTTCTGTTGGGAATAAGCAACAGCTTTTCACAGTTACCACTGCAAATCTCATTAGTAGAAGAACATGTCTTTATTGCTGCAAAGAACAGGAAGGCTGAGTTTTATGTTTTCCGAATATGTGTAGCTCCTGTAAATTGACTACTATTAGATCTAGGATCATTTAATTCCATCCTGTTTTTAGGTTTCTTTGGTAAATAGTGATAACTGTTTAAAATTCTCTGGTGGGTAAGGATGAACTACTTTCCCTCAGTCTTGCTAACATTGCAATGAAATATGTCTTAAACCAAACTGGGCCACAAAAATAGATATTTGGTAAACAAACATTTATTAGCCAACAGGCACAAACTACTTCAGAGATCCCGTGCTGTAGAAATCTCAGGTTTCTGATTGTTGTGGAGCTCTGACACCACCTTGGAAAAATGGCTCTCTTATGGAAGACCCAAGAACATTTTAGAAGCAAGATGCTGCTTCTCTTATGGTTGATATTAGGCAATCAAAAATCCTCTAATAACTGGGCCCAGGACCATTTGCAGGATGATCCCAGGATCAAGCCACAGGTATAGTCCTGAAGACTAAAGCTAAAGATCTCACTGGATTCTTATACTCTGCTCATTTGAGAGTAGTAGAAGTTTTCAAAATATTTTAACCAATCCATAAAGCTTGAATCCTTTAAATTTCTCAAATGAGGATGTATTTCTAACATGCACTCTGCTAGCAGACAAACCACCGGTATCACCTATAACATTCTACTTTTAACACGAAGTATGCTACTTCATAAAACATCTGTTGATGATCCCGTAGCTGGAAATGGGAATACTTGTAATAGCCACTTCTGGAGTGTGGCCTTAAGGGGGTAAAGCTGGCTGGCTTCCTCTGGAGTACAAATTCTTGTACCTGGTTTGTAACTGAACTAATGATGTGATAACCACACTGTCTATGCTGAAATGCTCTAAAAGAAAATTACAAACAACCAGTCAATAATACCTTGTGTCTTAGTTTCCTATTGTTATTGTAACAAATTACTCAGAATTTAGTGGCTTAAAAATACAAATTGACTCTCTTATAGTTCTGGAGGTTAGAAATCTGAAATTTTCTTGTGGAGCTAAAATCAAGGTGTTAGCAAGGCTGCATTCTTTCTGGAGGCTCTAGGGGATTATCTGTTTGCTTATCTTTTCCAGCTTCTAGAGGCTGCCCACATTCTTGGTTCATGACAACATTGCTCCATCTTCAAAGCCAGCAATGGCTGGTGGAGTCTTTCTCATGGTACATTCCAGTTTTCTGCTTTCATCACATTTCCTTCTCTGACTCTTCTCCACGCACCCCCCCACCATCTTCCTTGTAAGAACCCTTGTGATTTTTGGACCCACCTTGATAATCTAGAATAATCTTCCCATCTCAAGTCCTTTAATCACATCTGCTGAAGTCCCATTCACAAATTCTGTGGATTAGGATGTGGACATCTTTGGGGAATCATTATTCTGCTTATCACCTCCTGCTAATATTCTAAGTAATTCCCTTTAAGATAATTTTAATTTAACTTCAATTATGGAGTTCTATGGGGAAAATAGAAATGACTTGGACTTTGAACCTGGGAGATCATTGTTAAATCTTGGCTTCTTACCCAACAAGCTGTAGGCCATAGGAAAGGAAAATGGAACTATATATAATATAATGCACCTCACCAGGAAGATTAAATAAAATAATGGGTGAAAACCTGGCCCAGGGCCTGTCATATAGGAGACACTAAATAATGCCAGCTAAAGGTAGCTATCATGATTATTAGCAGAATTATAGAGCTAGAAAGAACCTCAGAGATCATTTCTACTTCTTTCATCAGTAGAACTACCTGTTTTGTCCTCAAACAAAATCTTTTTTTTTTTTTAGTTGAAGTACAGTTGACACACAGTGTTCAAACAGAATCTTACATAGAATTTTATGAAGAGCCTCAGTCTACAACAAACAATAAAAGGAACAGATAGGTCCCTTGGGTGGAATAAGTTCCTTTCACTTTGTCCTCATCATGCTTCTCCTTCTTTTCATTCTGCTTTCCCTTCTTCTTTCTCTTCTTTTTGACAGGTAAATCTTTTGCTGTTGCCAGATCTAGTCTAAGGTTAGTAGCTTGAAAGCCATGGATTTAGTCCAATCTCTCATTTTGCCCTGAAAGATAAAGAGGCAGAGAGAGGTTAAGTGACTTCCAAGGTTGCACAGCTACTCACTGAAACAAGAGGTATCAGAATGGAAGTTAAAATAAGGATTCTTATTTCAATGTTTTTTCTCTATATCATGTTGGAGGTAGATATAGTTGAGTGACTAGAAAGCTGTTACAGAAATGAAGAATTTTAGGAAATTTAGTTAAGGCAAAATATCTTAAGCGATGGCAAAGATAAAAGCAGCCTTTCTTCTACCACAAAATCTGGTTTTGTATATTGCAAAAGCAGTCCTCAGAAGTAACAGAATTTGGCACTTCATCAGCACCACATAAAAGGAATGTTGTTTGTGAGATGTACTAGATTAGAACCAGCTTCTCTTCAGTGAGACAGTGTTAGAATTTTGTTTGACATTGGGGTTCTCCACAAAGATTTAGAGTTTTGAATTTAGGTTCCAGAGAGCTGGAGCTCTGATGAAAATCTCAGGACACACTGGTAGGACCAGGCAAGTGCTACAAAGCATAGTGTGGCTATCTTCTGCTGCCCAACCAGGCTAAGGGAGACCAGATGTCTTCATTTTCAAATTCCCTTTCAGCTCTAGGTCAGAATTCTCTCTCTGCCAAGTGCTCTGGGGTGTTATAAATGAGACAGGATAAATTGCCTGCCAAATTTTGCTATGAAACCAGCTTTAGTCTAGCCCATCCCTGAAACACAAAATTTCATTTCTTTTGGACTTAAAAATTCAACAGTCCAATGAAACAGTGTAGCCCTTGTCCAAAATTAGTGCAGAACTAATAGGTTACTAGTTTTAAAATCAACGTCATTTAACTCTGGAGTAAACAATATTTAATTTATTCATGAATGAACATAAAAGCAAACATTGAATTACATTTTTTCATGGTTACACTCAATGTGATATCTTGGTTATGCTTTAGGTATACAAACAAAAAGTGTCTATTGTCTCGACAATAAATTCAGTCCATGGTAAAGACTCATTCACAATAAAATTTGTTAGTGCAGGTTATTTAAAGATACAAATATTATTGATGACTGTTATAACCTTCAACAGAAAACTAATTATGAGTTAGTTTTCTTGTGAAAGAATTTGTTCATTTCATAAAACAAAAACAAAAACACATCATATTTCCAAAATCTACCCATTTGATCATTTGAGTCTATTTTTCATTCTGACTGATTATACTGTCTGTGTCACTTACTACTGATGAATTGGCTGGATAGACACTTGAGACTTTTCTTTTTAACATTTATCAATTTATCAATATTGATTTCTTTTAAGAGGCAGTCTGGCATGGTAATAGCATGAGCATAAGAGTTACCGAGGCTTGAGTGAGAGTTCTAGCTTTAGCACTTACTAGTCTTAGCAACCTAACAACTTTTGGAAAGTTCTCTTATCCGAAGATAATAATATGTGCCTTGCCTGGTTTTTGAGGGTATTACCTGGAAAACTGTTGTAAAAGTGTCTTGTGAGATATTATAGAGCACTGGTTTTCACTTCTTTGAAATATGTCAGATACCTGTTTTGATAAGATTTTAGGAAGCTACTGTAATTTATTATTTCCATCTTGGAATAGTAACAGAATATTCCCCCTATTCCTTATATCTGTGATCTGGTTTATGTTTCACATAGAACTAGCTGTCATCTTTTCTTTGGAAGGTCTGAGTTAGTCTTCTGTGTATAACATTTTGCTCTTAACTCAATCATTCTAATGCTACAGAGTTTCTTCACTTATTTGAAGTTTAAGCCATTAAAATTTCTACTCATTTGCACCTTGACTTTTGACTTTTGTCTGTCTCCTTGGGATTTTTTTTCTTTTGATTTTTCATTCTTGAATGATTTCCTCCATCCTGATTAAGTACCCTTCAAGCAAGATATATATAGGACAAGAGGGAGAAAGCCATTCTTGCCAAATATCAAATGGGTTGTTTGGGTCGTTTGTAATAGTTCATCTAAGAAAATATTTGGTAAGAAAGTCATAAAAAATAGTTATGTCTATGGTATGTCTAAAGGCATAGTTAATGTACAAAATGTATTTGATGTTATAATCCAGGATGATAAATAGGAGAAAATGATAATTAGTGGGATGGAAGTTAAAATAAGGAATCTAATGGTTTTGCATCCAATTCTAATATTGGGGGTTTGTTTTCCCATACCACCAAACAATTCTTGGATACCAGCCTGGTGTCTGATAATTCAACTCAATTCTGACATTCATTATCTACCTGAAAATAGTGTCATATCCACAGATTAAGGGCTCAGTCCCACAAGAATGTCTCCTAACTCCTAACTTTAGAAACCAGTCACAAGTCCAGGTTGTCACTTGTGCTTCTGACTGAATAGATACAAAATGGAATTTCCAATGACCACTTGCCCAACAATTGGGATAAGTTAATTTGCTAGAGTGGCTTATAGAACCCAGAGGAGAATTTAATTTATAAGATTACAGGTTTATTATTAAAGCATATAATTCAAGAACAGCCAATGGAAGAGATGCATAGGGCAAGGTATGGGGAAAGGGTGAAGAACTTCCATGCTTCATCTGAGCACACCACTCTCTCCAAACCTCCATGTGTTCACCAACATGGAAGGTCTCTGAACCTTCTCCTTTTGGATTTTTATGGAGGGTTCATTATGTAGGCATGGTTGATGAAATCATCAGCCATTAGTGATTGAACTCAATATCCAGCCCCTCTGCCTTCCCTAAAGTTACCTAATTAACATAATAAAAGACACTTTTATTATGTCTTGGAATAATAAAAATATTGTCATTCTGAGAGTTTTAGGATTTCTGTGCCAGAAAGATGGACAGAGACCAAATATATTTATTATAAATCACAATGTCACACTATGGTAGAAAATAGAGATTTGCTAAAGAGAAAGAAGAGATATCCTATATATAAAGTACATAGGTGGAAATCTACTGTAGAGTTGATATATACTGTTGAAATTATAATTAGGATTAAAAATGAGAAGATCATAGAAGAACTAAGCATTTTGAGGTTATATTAAGTGACTATCTGAGCAAACATATATGCCTCTAATTCAAAATATAAGATTGATACTAGGTTGGATGTCATAGGAATGCAATACCTGTCAAGACACATGTTGGAAGTCTTCTTCGACTAAACCAAGAACATGAAGAATGTTTGACTTATATTGCTGATGGTTTGAAAGTTTTGTTTCCTCAAAGGTATGAGAATTGACCTGGTTAATGAAGTGGTTATAACCCAAACTGTATGACAACGTTACTCTGTCATTTGGTTGTCTTTTGGTGTCCAGATCTCTAGGTTCATAAAATAAATGTTAGCTACAAGAGAATGTGATGTTTGAAGACACATTAAATAAGATAATGCAGGTAAACACTTAGTATAAGGTTTTGGATAGATATTAAATTTCTTCTTAGAATTCCAATGTATAGCAGTATACCTGAAATGTTTCTAGATCTTTTTTTTTTTTTTTTTAGATTTTATTTATTTATTTTACAGACAGAGATCACAAGTAGGCAAAGAGAGGGGGAAGCAGGCTCCCTGTGTGAACAGAGAGCCCGATGCGGGGCTCGATCCCAGGACCCTGGGATCATGACCTGAGCTGAAAGCAGAGGCTTAACCCACTGAGCCACCCAGGTGCCCCTGTTTCTAGATCTTTGACTAATTTTTCTTTTTTTTTGAGATTTTTATTTACTTGAGAGAGAGTGAAAGTAAGAGAGATCACAGAGGGAGGGAGAGAGAGAAGCAGACTTGCTTCTGAGGGAGCCAATGTGGGGCTCAAACCCAGGACCCTGAGATCATGACCTGAGCTGAAGGCAGACACTTAACTTTTAAGAAAGTCAAAGTATTTTGGGGTGCCTGGGTGGCTCTGTCGGATAAGTGTCTAACTCTTGGTTTTAGCTCAGGTCATGATCTTGTGGTTTTTGGGATAGAGCCCATGGTGCACTGCACTCAGCATGGAATATGCTTTGGATTCTATCTCTCTCTCCCTCTCCTTCCCCCTCTGCCCCTTCCCCTGCCCATAATCTCCCTCCCTTTCAAAATAAATAAATCATTTAAAATCTTTAAAAAGAAACAAAGCTAAATGCTTTCCTATTTGTTAAATATAAAATATTTTGCTTAAATTTAATTTAGTTGATTACTAATAGGATGAACATCTTTGTATAGGTTTATTGGCTTTTTTCTTTCCTTCAATTTATTTCTCATGAATTTTATATGGTTTTCTATTGCTATATGTATATTTTCTGGTTGAGTTGTAAAAACTTTATATACAAACCTATGAAATACTTATGAAGATATTAATTTGCAAACAGTTTGTCATTTTCTTGAAAAAATTTTTATATGACATTTTATTATATACAGAGGTTTTGATTTTTAAGTATGAAATTTGATTTCTGCCTTTGGTGCCATGCTTAGGAATGCCTGTCCCCCACTCATTTTTTGGTGAATATTCAGCTACTGAAGTATAATGTTTGTAGGTGTTATAGAAAGCAGAATTTCTCTTTGTTTTTAACATTTTTGTCAAGGAAATCAAACTGTAGGAAAAGTAAAAATGAAAGAAGATGGGATCGGGAGGGAGAAAAACCAAAAGAGACTCTTAATGTCATAAAACAAACTGAGGGGGGTGGGGGGAAGAGGGGTTGGGTGAGGGTGGTGGGGTTACATCATATGTTTAAATAAAGCTTAAATAAAGTAAAAAAAAAGAAATGTAAAGTGTAAATTAGAGAAAACAGATTTTCAGGAAGAATAAAGAAGTTGGCTAAGTAACTTCTGCTTCTTTTTCCTTGATGAATCAGACTCTAGCATTCTGGGACAAACAGTGAAAGAAGCTAGAAAACCCCCATAACTTTGGTTTTCTTTGAGTAGTTTTGGAGGAACTAGAGCCAAAAGAATGGCAGTGAACAAACATTGTTTTGATTTTCAAAAAGAGGCAGAGGAAGATTTTGCAGATGTTAGGCTAATGAGCTTAGTTCAGGAAAATTTTTAGAATGTGTTATTAGAAGGATGCTTTTTATGATCACTAGAAACTAGTGTGGGTCCACTAAAAAAGAACCAGCTCATTTCTGGGTTACATTAATGCTTTCTTTTATTAAAAATTAGAATAGAGAAATTATGTGTTTCTCACTACATTCTTATAGATATGATGGATAAATTTGAGTTGGATGTTCAATTAGATAGATGTGTAACTGTTTGATGGGCTAAACCCAAAGTAATGATTGGTATATTAATTTGAACCCAAGAGAAATAGTGATAAAATTCTTCCACTGGCTTTAAACTGTTCAAATTTTATCAATGACCTTAGAATAGGTATTTGATACATATTGAATTAACATTAGATAAGTAGTAAGAATGTATTGTGTGAAAGAATTAGTATAAAAATATAGGCAAGATATACTAAGATAAAATTTGATGAAAATCTAAATTAATTTTTTTCACTAAATTTGCAACTGTTAGATTGAGGAAATATGACTAAGAAGCTCATCTGTGAATTTTTTAGAAGATGTCAGTAACTTCAGTGTAAATCAATATATGGTCACTGAGAAAAGCAACTTCATTCATTGTTGCATTAGGAACATGATCATGTCTAAACTGAGGGAATTGGTAGTCGTTCCTTATTTAATATTGGCCAAATTGCACATGATGTATTGTGGTGTCAACTATTAAGCACAAATAAAGAGAGATTGATGCACAGTAAGAGATTCATGACCAGCATGGGGGAACTGGAAACCATGCATCAGTATGATGGCTGAAGGAACATGAGAAGAAAAGCGGAATTGCCCTCAAACATTTGAAGATCTATCAAGTGGTGAATGTAGAATTAAGTCCAGTGGTGGTAGGTTTTAGCTCCACATAATGAAGAATTCTACAGAGTTCTTTTAAATCGGAGAAACAAGTTTATTTACTTACTTACTTACTTGAGAGAGAGAAGGACAAGCAAAAGGAGAGGGAGAAAGAGCCTCAAACAGACTCCATGCTGAGTGTGGAGCCTGATGTGGGGCTTGATCTCAGGACCCAGAAATCACAATGCAAGCTGAAACCAGGACTCAGACGCTTAACCAGCTGCACCACCCAGCTGCCCTGAGAAGCAAGTTTTAAAGAATGGGCTAAACAATTACTCAGGCAGAGATGCTACAGAAGAATGAATAATTTGCCCAGTACTCTTTAAAATCTGAGATTCCAACTGAATGAACTTTTCATTTTTTCCAACACAAAAGCATTGAAAAGCATTCCTTAAGCCTTCTGCCTTCATCTAATAAGACAGGCTGCATTTACAGCACATTTGACTGGTGACCTTGGGCAAGGGACTCTAAGTAAACTATCCAGAGCAGGTCCCTGGAACAAGCCCATGCTGTCCAGATCTCTGGATCTCAAGATAAACAGCCTCTTGTGGCTAACTACATTGCCACATTCATTTGAAAACGTTATCGAGACAGGCCAATAGTTTAAGTTTTGCAAGTATGGTTAAGTATACTTAACCATAACAAATATGGCAAGTTTGGAAAAATAGCTTGAATTAACAAGCCTATATTCTGAAGTGCTTGGATTAAGTTTAGCCTGAAAAATCTTAATTTCTGTTTATGGTTTTAACAGCTTTAGTATTACTAATACAGTATATACAGTAGTATATACTAATACAGCTTTAGTATTTATGTTCTTCAATCATTTCAATGGCCTCAGTTCCCTGAACAAAACCACATTTACTTTGGTGCCTTTACTTTTAAAAATTGAATTCATAATAACTGAGGAAGATCATTGTTTGTTAAATTACCCTCCTGAGAGCATTGCATTCAGAAAGGCTGGATGGGATGTGCCTCATTTCTCATGGTTGTTCCCTTTGCACAGGACACCACTATTTATTGGGGTGGAGGTTAGGACACAGAAACAACATCCCTGTGAATGGGAGAAATAAACAAAAGCTATGAGTATGTTTCTTTCCTGTTTTTGTGCAGGGAGGAATGGATAGGAGTCATTACAATTTGAGGGTTAAAGATCTTTATGAGGACAGAATGAAGTAATGTATATAACACAAGACTTAACAAATGCTTGATAAACAATATGCATTATGTAAAAGATAGTTATTCTTATGCTTGTCTTTGTCCCTAACCAGATGGTGTCATGTGACAGTCCCTTAGATTTACTTAACTGACTGGGGGACCACTATTCAGAGCACACAGAATGGCTGGATTAGGGCCCAAACCTGATCAATTTTCTAAGAAGTGGGAGATAATTCTCTTATCAGGGTTCTCTAGTCTTGATCTGTCCTGCCAGTATAATCCTTGCAGACCCTCCCCTTTAAGAGCTCAGGGACTAGTTTGGAGTTATGTTGCCACAAGCCAAGGACTGCTTCTGACTAGAAGTTGGAAGAGGCAAGGATCATCCCATAGAGTGTTTAGAGGGAGCATGGATTTCAGATTTCTGACACTTGGATTTCAGATTTCTAGCCTCCAGAATTATGATATAATAAATTTCTGATGTGTCAGCCTTCCCAGCTTATGACATTTGTTACAGCAGCCCTAAGAAAATAGTATAGGTAGAGAATACAAAAGATCAAGAGGAGGAAGGGAGATAAATAGAATTTCATCACTAATGAAAATATAATAAGTAGAGTTATTTTTTATTTCTTATAAATCAATAATTTATTTACTATTATTTTTGAAGTCATTTATTTATTATTTTTTGAGCCAAAAAAGTACTTTTATTTATTTATTTATTTATTATTTTTCAAGCCAAAAAAGTATTGCTTGTGGATGATGGAAGCTTTAATTTTTAGATAGAATAATAAAACTAGTATGACTCATGGCATTTAAATTTTGGATTCTTCTGCATTAGAACAATGTCCCAGTGAGATTAAGAACAAGGACTTCAGAGTGGGACCTTATGATTCCAAGATATGGGTGCCCACAAAATTTATTTAATTGCTGCTAACATGAGGATGATGACAAAGCCAAATTCAAATAACTTGCACAAAATTTGTTAGTAGTTAATTAGAATCCTCCTTCACATGGCGGTGGAAAGGAGAAAATTCAGATGATGTGTGTTGATTGGGTCCCAAGTAGGTGACATTTTTCAAAGGAGATACATTTTGATAAATGCTCAAAAGCAGCTCACTCAGATGCAGATCAGAACTAGGCCAGAGCTCAATGTTGACAGTCCGTGGTCTGATTTCCCGAAAAGTGTTTTGATGATGGCTTATTGGTATGTGGAAAGGTGTGGCTGCCTATGAATGAAGGGGGAGGCATGCTCATCAGATTGCTCACCTGTTGTGGTTGATTGGAAAAGAGGCATTGGAATTGTGAAGCAGGAATTGGAGAGCAAGCCTATCAGCTACAGAGCACTGCCATATTTAATTGCCATACTCCAGACCCCACATTTCTTGCTGTTCATTTTTGAGTAATGGAGCTAAGCCATGGTGATGGTATGCTTGGGTTGAAATCTAATCATTGATGTTTTGCTCTGTCTTGCAAATTCTACTGAATGGCCTAGAATCAGACCTGGATACAACCTGAGAATATATCTAGTTGAATGTCTTTAATTTGGCAAATTAGGAAACTGGGTCCAATGAGATGATTTGGCCAACTTTATGTTCTCACAGTGTCATGTTTAGAAGCTGGGTGTTTTAGCTTTCAGTGGAAGGTTTATCCATAATATTGTACACTTTTCATTTCTTTCATGATTACAAAGTCCTTATATTTTATTAGTTAGCTATATTATCATGTTGAGTGGAGACAAATGTGAAATTGTGTCATTATATTCTTTTCTACTTTAAAAGTTTTATTATATGTAATAATAATATTATTTTTAAAGGTTTTATTTATCGGTTTGACAGACAGAGATCATAAGTAGGCAGAGAGGCAGGCAGGCTCCCCATTGAGCAGAGAGTCCAATGCGGGGCTCAATCCCAGGACCCTGGGATCATGACCTGAGCCGAAGGCAGAGGCTTTAACCCACTGAGCCACCCAGGCACCCCTATATGTAATATTATTGATTAATTGTTAATTATGATTGAAATTGAAGGTATGAAAACTAGTTTTAGTTGTACTACTACCTATTTGTGTGACCTTATATATGTTACTTATCTTCTCTTGATTCACATTATTCCTGCCATATTTGAATACGGTTATGAAGATTTCTCTTTTTAATTTCACATTATCACAAATAAAGTTACATATGAAATCATGGAGTATGGTAGTGTTTGATGCCTATAAGTGATCAGAATATATTGATGAATCTGAAAGTTGCAATCAAATATATTCGTTTTGCTTTCTTTTTGTAAATGGCAAATTGCATAGTATCTATTGAGCTGATAGGCAGTTTCCTTCATGATAATAAAAAAAAATAAAATTTATTGAGGTGGCACTATATAAACACTTAATGTGTGATACCTCAGTTAACACTGAACACAATCTGATGTATAGATAAGGTAAAGAACTACGTTCTAAGAATAACATAACTGAGACTTAGAGAAGTTTAGTAACTTGCCCAACATCTTAGAGATTGTAAATGATGGATCCAGAATTTGAACCTGTGCTCTACTCTGATAATTCTTAACGGTAACCGTTCTACTGTTTTGCCTTCTTGTGGATTAAAAAAATTGTATGAGTTGTACACTAAAAAAAGAATTTTTTTTTAAAGGAGAGGGAGAGAATCTTTTTTTTTTTTTAAAGATTTTATTTTTATTTATTTGTTAGAGAGAGAGAGAGAGAGCGAGCACAGGCAGACAGAGAGGCAGGCAGAGGCAGAGGCGGAGGGAGAAGCAGGCTCCCCGCCGAGCAAGGAGCCCGATGCGGGACTCGATCCCAGGATGCTGGGATCACGACCCGAGCCGAAGGCAGCCGCTCAGCCAACTGAGCCACCCAGGCGTCCCTAAAAAAATTTTTTTAAAAGTTAGCATCAGAATGGGCACCTGGGTGGCTCAGTGGGTTAAAGCCTCTGCCTTTGGCTCAGGTCATGACCCCAGGGTCGGGGGCTTGAGCCCCACATTGGGGGCTCTCTGCTCGCAGGAAGCCTGCTTCCTCCTCTCTCTCTCTCTGCCTGCCTCTCTGCCTAGTTGTGATCTCTGTCAGTCAAATAAATAAATAAAATCTTTAAAAAAAGTTAGCATCAGAATGGCTTTTAAATTAAATTAAATTGTTTACAGATAAGAAGTGAACCTTAGGAATAAGGCGATATGGTTCTTAAGTCATTTGAATTCTTTTTTTTAAAAAAGATTTTATTTATTTATTTATTTGACACAGAGAGAGATCACAAGCAGGCAGAGAGGCAGGCAGAGAGAGAGAGGGAAGCAGGCTCCCGGCTGAACAGAGAGCCCGATGTGGGGCTCGATCTGAGGACCCTGAGATCATGACCTGAACCGAAGGGAGAGGCTTTAACCCACTAAACCACCCAGGCATCCCAGTCATTTGAATTCTTGATTCACTTTCTAATAAAGCTATTTTCAATTATTCTTCTCCCAAGTACATGCACATATACCCATGCACACACAAATACATATCCAACCAAAACAAACTTTAGAACATTTTTATAGGTTCATTATCTTATATTCCTCTATTATAAGATAAAAACAACAGCTATACTAAAATGTGTTTATATGTGCAAAGACATAATGAAAAAGGGTTCCTGTGCCTTTTCACTCATCTTAATGATTTCTATTGCCAACACAATTTAATGATTAGAAACTGGTATTTATGAAGATCAAGAGAAAAGTTTTGTTTGAAAAATGACTTTTTTGGGGGTAGGTGCAAATAGCCAGGGCCTTTGTGTGTGTACACTAAAGCTTTAGAAAGCTTGGGCAAACTGTTTTTGGATTGTCTCACAATATTTCTGTAGTGACCCTTTGAAGAGTGAAACCTGCCAGTCTCACTTGATAGTTTTGAACTGAAATCTGACTAGAGTAAAAGCACTTAATTCCTTGCATTTTTAGTTTCTGGTTTACTATGGTGAACAATTCTGTGGTTGTTTCATCAAAAACTTGCCTAATTTATCAGGGAAACTTTCCTCTTTTATGTAATTTCCCTTGCACACTTTTTTTGATGCTAGTATTTTATCCATTTGTTTTATATTCTTTCCCTTCGATCTGTGCTTTCATTGTTTAGATTTCATGTAAGGAATAGTAAGTAGTTCTTTTATTTCTGCTATGTAGTTAGAATTATTTGGATGTATTTTTCATATTCATAGCAATAGAATAGGAGTTCAGGAGAATTGATAATCCTGGAAATGATTGAATAGATACTTGAGTGCAAGTATACTATGTGGCTCAATTATTTATCATTTAGATGTCTTTAAAAGATTATTCAATTCTGACTGTATTACTTTTCATTTCTTTTTTTCCTCAATTTCCCTAAAGATAACCTTCATGCCATATAACCTTTATGCTTTTTTCTACTAGATGTCAAGGACTTAATTTGATAAAATTATAAATGGTGGAAATAAAGTTATGTATTCATTTGTGACTTAATACTCATATAACTTTTAAAAATTTTATAATTAACACATACATCTGATAATAAGGAAACCTATCAGAGGTTTTAAAATGATATCTTAAAAATAACGATAAATATTACATTTTCAGAGTCATATATCAAGATCACTCTATATATTAAATCTTGATCCAAACTTAGGCAAACCCTAAATAAGAATATGTGTGATAGACAGAAATTGGCTGATTATAGTGAGCTTGAACTTAATATCAATTCAGAAATTATATAGAGTAAACAGTAATAAACAAAAAATGGTATTAGGTATTAGCAGTGAGTTGGGAGCATGAAACCAGAGGATTTGATGGAGGGTGTCTGGTGTTGCATGGGGATAATTCTGACTGGGAGAAAGTTGGATTGTCAGATAAAATATAATACTTCCAGTTAAAGCTGAATTTCAGATAAACAATGAATTTTTAAAAAGTATAAGTATTTCTTTTTTTTAAGATTTAAAAAAATTAACATATAATGTATTATTTGCCCCAGGGGTACAGGTCTATGAATCGTCAGGCTTACACACTTCACAGCACTCACCATAGCACGTACCCTCTCTGATGTCCATAACTAAAAGTTTAAGTATTTCTTGATACTAAATATTATTTGTTTATCTGAAATTCAGCTTTACCTGGAGACCTGTATTTTTGCTAAACCTGGCAGCTCTACAAGGAAGACCTCTCTGAGGGGTGATGTTTGAGCTGAAAATTGGATGATGAGAAGGAGCCAAATGTCAAAAGTTGAGTGAGAAAAGCAGAGAGAGAGAGCGAGAGAGCAGAGAGAACTGGTGGGAAAGCCTAGAAAGAGCTTGATGTGTTCAAGAAAAACTAAATTAATTGTGGTTGCAAATGTGTTATGAGATAAGTTGGACAAGTAGGTGAGAGTTAGATCAAGTAGGGCCTTCTAAGCCAGGGAAGATTTGGATTTTGTTCTCTATGCTGTGTAATTAGCCATTTGAGGGTGTGAGTGGGTCGTGTATGTGTAAGGAGGATTGGGGATGATATATGTGGCATGCTACTGATTTATAGTATAAAAATGTATTCTAGAGGATGGATTATAGGGCACTAAGTATGGTAGCAGAAAAGGTAATTAGGAAGTTATCACAGTGATCCAGACAGGAAAGGATGGTGGCTGGGGCTTGAGTACTGACAGTGGAGATGGAAAGAAATGAACTGATTCTGTTCATTTGTTGTTCATATGCTTGTAAGTAGAGCCTACAGAACTTGCCAATGGAGGTGTTGTTATGGGTAAAGAAAAGAAAGAACCCCATCATTACTTTTAGCATGAAAGTCCTTGGCGCAGTGCGTGGCATTGGTAAGCGTTCAATAAATGCCAGTTTTAGGGACGCCTGGGTGGCTCAGTGGGTTAAAGCCTCTGCCTTTGGCTCAGGTCATGATCTCAGGGTCCTGGGATCGAACCCCGCATCGGGTTCTCTGCTTGGCGGGGAGCCTGCTTCCCCCTCTCTCTTTGCCTGTCTCTCTCTCTCTCTGTCAAATAAATAAATAAAATCTTTAAAAAAAATAAATGCCAGTTTTATTAGAATTCTTGTATATGGGAAATTAAAATTATTTATGGTAAAATCCAAAACAGGGATACCATGGACTTATTAAGATGTTTTGGCAATTTTAGTTTAACAGAAAAACTTAAATTCCTAGTGTAATCTCATTCTGTAGTCTTAAATCCCTAAAGTTTTAAGGCAAATTTATAAGGTAATATATTTTAAAGGCATAATAGCTGATTATTCACCCTGTCTATCTGAGCAGTGATTCTCAATCATGAAGCTATAATATCAGAGTCTGGCAAAAATGTGTGTATAGTTTAAAAAGTACATTCAGTACATAAAAGTACATAAGTTTATATCTGAAATAAAAAGAAACCTGTTGCTTCAATAGCACAAATTATAAAAAAATAAAATTTAACAGAATCTTGTTTGGTGTGGATATATAGAAATCATAGTGATTCTCAACTGTGGCATTCTCTTGGGGGACAGTATCACACAACTTATGGAGATAGAGACAAAAATGGTTAGTCATCTCTGCTCTGGAGAGAGCTCAAGGCATTCCTTCCCTGCCACGAAGGAGACAAAGACAAATGCATGAAGTCATGAAGGTCATGTAAGTGTACAGTGGTGTGCAATGTAATCAAAGATCTCTCTTTTTCATGATTCATTTTCTTGCCTTTCTTATCACCCATGCTCTTGGTATCTAGGAAGACTAGTTACCGCCTGCTTCCTAAGTGAAGTCTTGGGGAGAAGTGTACTCTCTTTTTTTCTTTCTTTTCTTAACATTAGAGTAGAAAGATTTTGATAGCCAAAGATTACCAGATGAGGCTAAGAGTAAAAAGTTAATGGACCAGATTCCTAAATGTCTATGTTTGTCTAGACCTTATTCTAAATGACCCAGAGGGATCCTTGAAACTCACAAAACACAGCTTAACTCAACAAAGAAAAGGAACTGATTTGGAGTTGAAACCTTGTTAATAATAGAGCACACATTTACCTAGAAAGTTCTTGAGCAGTTTGTATGCTGTAGGATTTAGAATCAGTCCTGGTTTTGAGTCCCAGCTCAGCAACATTCTAACTGGGGCATTGAGCAAGTTACCTAAGTGTTCATTTAAAAAATGAGGATGAAAATGAGCATCTTTAGGATTGTTGAGAGAATTCATTGACAAAATGAGTATGATAGCTCTTAGCACAGCTGTGCCTACTCCATAATGGGTACTCACTAAATTGTTGCTATTATTATAACTTAACTAAGTTCCTAGTTCTTTTTTGGAGTCAGGAGAAAATGAGGCTTTCAGAAACTAATTGGAAGAAAAGACTTTATAAATCAGTTTAGAAGTAATGTATCTTATAGAGAACACACACACACACACACACATATATATAAAAGGAGACCTCACTTCAAATGGTGTACCTTAGGGAGCTTTTCTTTTAAAGTAATTCTTCTCAGTTATATGACATTGTTGATTGAAGGAATAGTAGGGAAATAACTTTAGGGTAGAATCAGGAATTTCAACAACATATCTGGGTTTGATGTAAACCATCTCATCATCTTTTTTTTTTTTTAAAGATTTTATTTGTCGGAGAGAGAGAAAGGGAGAGAAGAGAGAGATCACAAGCAGAAGGAGAAGCAGGCAGAGAGAAAAAGCAGACTCCCCATTGAGCAGGGAGCCCAATATGGGGCTCGATTCCAGGACTCTGGAATCATGGCCTGAGCCAAAGGCAGATGCCTAACAGACTGAGCCACCCAGGTTGCCCCAACCATCTCATCATCTTAAGAATGAGTATAAACTAGAGGCATCTGGGTGGCTCAGTGGGTTAAGCCTCTGCCTTCAGCTCAGGTCATGATCTCAGGGTCTTGGGATTGAGCCCCACATCGGGCTTTCTGCTTGTCAGGGAGCCTGCTTCCCCCTCTCCCTCTGCCTGCCTCTCTGCCTACTTATGATCTCTCCCTCTCTCTGCCAAATAAATAAATAAAATCTTAAAAAAAAGAATGAGCACAAACTATATGCTGGATAACTGAACATAAGTTAAAAAAAGGAAAATAATAAAGTAGGCATTTTCAGGAAAAAAAAAGAAAAATGAGCAAAAGATGACCTCAGAGAACACTTGTTACTTAAAAGAGGAAATTTAAAAAGTTGTACATTTAAATATAAAAATATCCAGAGACACTAGACTCAAAAAGACATTGATACTACATTTATTTATTATTTATTTTAAAGATTTTATTTATTTGATAGAGAGAGACACAGCAAGAGAGGGAGCACAAGCAGGGGGAGTGGGAGAGTGAGAAGCAGTCTTCCTGCTAAGCAGGGAGCCCGATGCAGGGCTCCATTCCAGGACCCTGGGATCATGGCCTGAGCTGAAGGCAGATGCTTAACAACTGAGCCACCCAGGCACCTGATACTACTTTTATTTTAAGGTCCTAGAATGTTAGAAGACATCACGGTAATACTTAGCATACTTTTCAATGGAGTGGCTCTTTGAATGTTGGCAGAAACTACTAGATGCGTACCAAAAGCTGTTCTACTTTTAGAAGCAAGACATAGAGTTGCAGAGCTACCCTGTGACTACAGCTTTTCTTCCAGGCTGTGGTTGGGTATAGTCATATAACCATGTCTTCAGGGAATATGAGCAGAAATGACTTGTGATACCCTCAAGCCTGGCCTATACAAACTTTCATATGTAGTCTTTCATGGGCTTTTTCATGGGATCCATGAGATGGCAATATCCAGAATGACTGGAAGACTTCTGTTGAAGACAGCAGTGCTTTTGGCAGCCCAGGGCAATGACTGGATAGAAAAGGACTACCACCTTTCAACCTATCAGTCCTGGACTTGAATGAGAAAACAAACAAGAAACAATGACAAAAATTCCAGTGTGTCTGAATTTTGGTACTCTGGACTTGTTTGCAGTTTGGCCGTCTATAGACTTTCAGTCAAAGTGGTGTTTTATGTTAATTCTTTGAAGTTCACTGATCTGTGAATAACAAAGAGAGAGAAAAAATATATTTAGAATATTAGAAAAGTCATATCTTGAAACAAAGCATAAGGAAATGAAAATAGAATGAAATGAAAATTTAGACATGTTCTAAAAAGAAGGGGAATAAACTTTTAGAAATATAATTTTATTCCATTGAAAAATATTCTAAAATCTTAATGTTCTCACCCTTTGGGTCGATGAACATTATTACCTATGAAAAGTGAAGAAGTCTTAACAAAGGCCAAGAATTCATTAAATGCAGATCCCTTGTCCAAATTTTCCACATGTTTAGTTCATTCTCTGGCTCTAGTAGAAATAAAGTGGCCCCAATTTTAAAAAATTAAATATTACCCAGAATAAATATTGTACTTTGATCATAGTCATAAAACTGAATATCAGAGTACAACCCAAAGACATTGAGTCAGGGATAGATTCATAGATTTATGTTTAGAAAGAGTCACTTGGAAAGTTCTGGAAAAAAACCCACTTTTTACTTTCTCCTCTAGGATTTGGCTGTTAATCTGGGGTTTAAATATGCCTATTTATTTTACTAAGTGACTCATTTACAAACTTGTACTGAGCACTTACCAGGACAGGTACTGTTAAGAACTAGGCATACAAAGACTATGAGGCCTGGCTCTTTCTCTCCAGGCATGGGCAGACCACCATGGGAGACAGATAGGTACACATTGCAGAACACATTGGGAGAGGTCCTAAAGAAGCTTGCAAAGCAAAGAGGCAAGTGATGTGGGCAAAGAGGCAAAAGCTAAACAAGCTGTTGAATAAATCTACCAAATTAGCTTGATTCTTGTCCTATTGTGGTTAATTTTCAAATTGATAACTAATAAAGAATACAAAGTAGGCCATGCACAAATGTCCAGGCAGTTGCTTATAGAAATTTGACTAGCTATTCAGAACCCAAATAAGGTCAGTTTAAATACCTTCCAATAGAATGCCTATCAGTAAGATTTTTCTGAAGACTACAGTTACAGATGGCAAACAGGCATCCTGGGAACAAATTGACTGGTAGTGTGAGCTCCTCTTCCCTTGTTTAATTTAGTCATTGTTTCTAATGTTTTGAGGCCTCAAAGAACCACATGAGTCAATGAACCACATGTAACCAAGGACAGAAGGTTATGATTGAAGGCTATTTAGGGAGCGGGGGGAGGTCTTTCACAATATTAAAACAAAAGATCGAAGGACAGAAACTTAAAGATGGGAGAGAGGATTTCTTCATTTAGATACTAAACGAAGTCTCAAGATACTAAAATGTACTTCCTCTTTCAACTTTTACCTACTCACAGATATGCTTTGTTAATATGAAATGTACTTACCCTGCTAAAGGGCTTTCCCAGTCATTTATTGCTGTGTAATAAACCATACTAAAAGCTATGGTTTAAAACAACACTCTTCATTTTGCTTACCATCTGAAATTTGGGCAGGGTTTGGTAAGTATTTTTTTTTCTTCCCACATAATGTCAGTGGGAATCGTTTGACTGTGGCTAGTGGTTCCACTTCCAAGACCACTCATTTCATGGCTAACAAGCTGGTGTTCACTGTTGGCTGATAGCTTAAATGAGAAACAAGTCTGGGGGCCTTCTTTCCTTTCCACTTGGGTCCTCCTTGGGATGCTTCTGTTTTCTCAAAACATGGTATCTGGATTCCAAGAACAAGAATTCCAAGAGACAGGAAATATAACTGCCAGTCTATTAAAGTTCTAGCCCAGATGTGATCGCAGCTTTATTTCCATAATCTATTGGTCAAAGTTGATACAGAGCCTACCCACATTCAAGGGGACATAGACCCTCACCTCTCTATTGGAGGACTGTCAAAGTATTTATGGACATATTTATTCTTCCATTAATGCCAAAGCTGAGTCCTATTTCCTTCTTTGTTAAGCATTATGAGACTCTTGGGAACAAATGCAGTGGAAAGGAAGAGTCATATTACTAAAAAATGAGCAAAGAGAATAAATCCAGATAGTAGGCTTTTGCATCCATAAATTGTTTTTGCTGTAGTTTGATTAACATTACTCTCCCCAAATGCTTCAGTTTTACTCTTGCAGGGATACAGGGACAAAGAAAATGGGTAAGAGAGATTCCTCTCAGCTCAAACTCAGTGAATTCACCATTCTAGGAATTTTTACCCTTGTCTTTTTTCTATGATTTTATCTTGGCTAACTCCAGATTCTAATTTTGTTCTCTCCTATTTATTGCTTTGTGCTCATTTCTCAAACTCTGATGATTAGCTTTTTACCTGTATTTATTCAGTCCATAAAACCAACTCTATCTTTCCCACCTTTCTTTTATCTTTCTTCATATCTACTTCTATAATTTAAATAAATAGCAAATGTGGTAGTTGTCTACTTAATGTTTATTACTGGTGGTTGTCTACAATGGTTGTCTACATTTTTTTATAAGCTTTATTTAAACATATAATGTAACCCCACCACCCTCTCCCAACCCCTCTCCACCCCACCCCCCTCAGTTTGTTTTATGACATTAAGAGTCTCTTTTGGTTTATCTCCCTCCCGATCCCATCTTGTTTCATTTTTACTTTTCCTACCACCTTAACTCCCACCCCCATTGCATCTCCACTTCCTCATATCAGGGAGATCATGTGAGAGTTGTCTTTCTCCAGTTGACTTATTTCGCTAAGCATAATACGCTCTAGTTCCATCCATGTCGTCGCAGATGGTAAGATTTCATTTCTTTTGATGGCTGCATAGTATTCCATTGTTTATATATATACCACCTCTTCGTTATCCATTCATCTGTTGATGGATATCTAGGTTCTTTCCATAACTTGGCTATTGTGGACATTGCTGCTATAAACATTCGGGTACACGTGCCCCTTCGGATCACTACGTTTGTATCTTTAGGGTAAATACCCAGTAGTGCAATTGCTGGGTCATAAGGTAGCTCTATTTTCAACTTTTTGAGGAACCTCCATGCTGTTTTCCAGAGTGGTTGCACCAGCTTGCATTCCCACCAACAGTGTAGGAGGGTTCCCCGTTTCCCGCATCCTCGCCAGCATCTGTCATTTCCTGACTTGTTCATTTTAGCCATTCTGACTGGTGTGAGGTGGTATCTCATTGTGGTTTTGATTTGTATTTCCCTGATGCCCAGTGATGTGGACCACTTTTTCATGTGTCTGTTGGCCATCTGGATGTCTTCTTTGCAGAAATGTCTGTTCATGTCCTCTGCCCATTTCTTTGGATTATTTGTTCTTTGGGTGTTGAGTTTGCTAAGCTCTTTGTAGATTTTGGATACTAGGCCTTTATCTGATATGTCGTTTGCAAATATCTTTTCCCACTCTGTCAGTTGTCTTTTGGTTTTGTTGACTGTTTCCTTTGCTGTGCAAAAGCTTTTGATCTTGATGAAGTCCCAATAGTTCATTTTTTCCCTTGCTTCCCTTTCCTTTGGCGTTGTTCCTAGGAAGAAGTTGCTGTGGCTGAGGTCGAAGAGGTTGCTGCCTGTGTTCTCCTCAAGGATTTTGATGGATTCCTTTCTCACGTTGAGGTCCTTCATCCATTTTGAGTCTATTTTCGTGTGTGGTGTAAGGAAATGGTCCAATTTCATTTTTCTGCATGTGGCTGTCCAATTTTCCCAACACCATTTGTTGAAGAGGCTGTCTTTTTTCCATTGGATATTCTTTCCTGCTTTGTCGAAGATTAGTTGACCATAGAGTTGAGGGTCTATTTCTGGGCTCTCTATTCTGTTCCATTGATCTATGTGTCTGTTTTTGTGCCAGTACCATACTGTCTTGATGATGACAGCTTTGTA
>ML109934.1:45000-92227 GCA_003697995.1 Taxidea taxus jeffersonii
CCTTCCATTTCTATTTTTTGGAAGAGTTTCAGGAGAATAGGAATTAATTCTTCTTTAAATGTTTGGTAGAATTCCCCTGGGAAGCCATCTGGCCCTGGGCTTTTGTGTGTTTGGAGATTTTTGATGACTGTTTCAATCTCCTTACTGGTTATGGGCCTATTCAGGTTTTCTATTTCTTCCTGGTTCAGTTTTGGCAGTTTATATGTCTCTAGGAAAGCATCCATTTCTTCCAGATTGTCGAATTTGTTGGCATAGAGTTGTTCATAATGTGTTCTTATGATTGTTTGTATTTCTTTGGTGTTGGTTGTGATCTCTCCTCTTTCATTCATGATTTTATTTATTTGTGTCCTTTCTCTTTTCTTTTGGATAAGTCTGGCCAGGGGTTTATCAATCTTATTAATTCTTTCAAAGAACCAGCTCCTAGTTTCATTGATTTGTTCTATTGTTTTTTTTTTTGGTTTCTATTTCATTGATTTCTGCTTTGATCTTTATTATTTCTCTTCTCCTGCTGGGTTTAGGCTTTCTTTGTTGTTCTCTCTCGAGTTCCTTAAGGTGTAGGGTTAGGTTGTGTATTTGAGACCTTTCCTGTTTCTTGAGATAGGCTTGTATCGCTACATATTTTCCTCTCAGGACTGCCTTTGTTGTGTCCCACAGATTTTGGACCGTTGTGTTTTCATTATCATTTGTTTCCATGGTTTTTTTCAATTCTTCTTTAATTTCCTGGTTGACCCATTCATTCTTTAGAAGGATGCTGTTGAGTCTCCATGTATTTGTGCTCTTTCCAAATTTCCTCTTGTGATTGAGTTCTAGCTTTAGAGCATTGTGGTCTGAAAATATGCAGGGAATGATCCCAATCTTTTGATACCTGTTGAGACCTGATTTATGACCCAGGATGTGATCTATTCTGGAGAATGTTCCATGGGCACTAGAGAAGAAAGTGTATTCTGTTGCTTTGGGGTAGAATGTTCTGAATATATCTGTGATGTCCATCTGGTCCAGTGTGCCATTTAAGACCTTTATTTCCTTGTTGATCTTTTGTTTGGATGATCTGTCCATTTCAGTGAGGGGTGTATTAAAGTCTCCAACTATTATTGTATTCTTGTCAATGTGTTTCTTTGATTTTGTTATTAATTGGTTTATATAGTTGGCTGCTCCCATGTTAGGGGCATAGATCTTTAAAATTGTTAGATCTTCTTGTTTGACAGACCCTTTGAGTATGATGTAGTGTCCTTCCTCATCTCTTATTATAGTCTTTGGCTTAAAATCTAATTGATCTGATATAAGGATTGCCACCCCAGCTTTCTTCTGATGTCCATTAGCATGGTAAATTGTTTTCCACCCCCTCACTTTCAATCTGGAGGTGTCTTCAGGTCTGAAATGAGTTTCTTGTAGGCAGCATATTGATGGGTTTTGTTTTTTTATCCATTCTGAAACCCTGTGTCTTTTGATTAGGGCATTTAGCCCATTTACGTTCAGGGTAACTATTGAGAGATATGAATTTAGTGCCATTGTATTGCCTGTATGGTGATTGTTACTGTATAATGTCTCTGTTCCTTCCTGATAATACTTTTAGGGTCTCTCTTTGCTTAGAGGACCCCTTTCAATATTTCCTGTAGAGCTGGTTTGGTGTTGACAAACTCTTTCAGTTTTTGTTTGTCCTGGAAGCTTTTTATCTCTCCTTCTATTTTCAATGATAACCTAGCTGGATAAAGTATTCTTGGCTGCATGTTTTTCTCGTTTAGTGCTCTGAATATATCATGCCAGTTCTTTCTGGCCTGCCAGGTCTCTGTGGATAAGTCGGCTGCCAATCTAATATTTTTACCATTGTATGTTACAGCCTTCTTGTCCCGTGCTGCTTTCAGGATTTTCTCTTTGTCGCTGAGACTTGTAAATTTTACTATTAGATGGCGGGGTGTGAGCCGATTCCTATTGATTTTGAGGGGTGTTCTCTGCACCTCCTGGATTTTGATGCTTGTTCCCCTTGCTATATTAGGGAAATTCTCTACAATAATCCTCTCCAGTATACCTTCTGCTCCTTTTTCTCTTTCTTCTTCTTCTGGAATCCCAATTATTCTAATATTGTTTCATCTTATGGCATCACTTATCTCTCGAAATCTCCCCTCGTGGTCCAGTAGTTGTTTGTCTCTCTTTTGCTCAGCTTCTTTATTCTCTGTCATTTGGTCTTCTATATCACTAATTCTGTCTTCTGCCTCATTTATCCTAGCAGTAAGAGCCTCCATTTTTGATTGCACCTCATTAATAGCTTTTTTTATTTCAACTTGATTAGACTTTAGTTCTTTTATTTCTCCAGAAAGGGCTTTTATTTCTCCTGACAGGGTTTCTCTAATATCTTCCATGCCTTTTTCGAGCCTGGCTAGAACCTTGAGATTTGTCATCCTGAATTCCAGATCTGACATATTACCAATGTCTGTATTGATTAGGTCCCTAGCCTTCGGTCCTGTCTCCTGCTCTTTTTTTTGTGGTGAGTTTTTCTGCCTTGTCATTTTGTCCAGATAAGAATCCGCTGTTCTCCTTGTTAAGTGAACTTGGTCTTGGCTGGATTTCTTTGATCTTCTGGGGGAGGGGCCTGTTGTAGTGATTCTCAAGTGTCTTTGCCCCAGGCGGAATTGCACCACCCTTACCAGGGGCCGGGCTAAGTAATCTTCTCAGGTTCGCTTTTGGGAGCTTCCGTAGAGTTCAGGAGGACAGGAATGACAATGGCGGCCTCCCAATCTCCAGTTCAGAGGAGCCGAGAGCTAGGGGCCCCAGTCTTCAGTGCGCCTTCAGAGAAAAGCGTTTAATCCCTCCGGTCTCCCCAGCCTCCGTTTGTGCCCGGAGACTGTGCTCAGAGAGAATCGTGGGTCATCAGTCCCGTCTCACTGGCTTCTGGGAGCGCTCCGAGCTCACCCAGCCTGTGACCAAGCGTCTCTGTCTCTGGCAGAGTCCCACCTGGAGTCTCCGAACCCCGTAGATCCCTGAGCTCTCCCGGGTCGGAGTTTCCCCGGATCTTGTGGGGACCCCTCGCACAGAGCACCGGCCCGTGTCACAGAGCACTGGCCCGTGTCATAGACCACGGCTCTAGGAAACCTCGGCTCTGTCTCCGCAGCCGGCTTCCCCGCTCTAATACCTGTGAGCTCTGCGACACTCAGACACCCCCGATCCTTCTGTGACCCCGCGGGACCTGAGTCCACGTTGTCCCCGTGAGGTCTTCACCCCAGTTTAGCCTCTGGAGCGATGTCCCTCCATGGAGCAGACTTTTAAAAGTCCTGATTTTGTGCTCTGCCGCTTGCCGGGAGCCGGCCCCTCCCCCTGGGGTCTATCTTCCCGTCGCGTTTGATTCACTTCTCCGCTGGTCCTACCTTTTAGAAAGTGGTCGATTTTCTGTTTCTAGAATTGTTGTTTTTCTTCTCTTTGATCTCCTATTGGATTCATAGGTGTTCGGAATGGTTTGATAGGCTATCTAGCTGATCTCCTGCTGTCTGATGTCGTCTCAGCCTGCTACTTCTCCGCCATCTTGACCAATGGTTGTCTACTTAATCTGATTCTCAAAGAACATATTGAGAAGACAAATGATTGATTTAAAATACTTTGTCATAGGAAAAAAACAAAACCAAATGGGAATATCTTAGCATCTTGAGCTAAAAATCATTTCCTGTTAGAGTCACTTATTTTATGAGGCTACCTAATACTACTGTATACCTAGACACATTAAATGTACTTTCAGCTGTTTATTGGCATCTTGGAGATCCCTGCTAGTTTTGTTTATTAGGACCGTAAGGACTGTTGGTCAGTTGCATCATAGCTCTTGCCCTCAAGGGGATCTTAAATTAATTTAAACATGAAATTAGATTGCTCTTATATTAATCTAAATAATAACCCTTTGAAACTTTGAATAATTACCTTAGAGCTTTTCAGTGATGATATATGCATTTTGGGATTCTTACTTTGGTCTTAATTTATCAAAAATGATTTTACAGTCCTTTTCCAAAGATAAAAAGAGGATAAGCAACCAACTCAGCCAACTTCATTTGTGAGACAAGGAAATAGAGTCTTATTTCTCTTTAAAAGAAAAGAAAGAAAAAAGTAATTTTCTTTCTGTCTCCATTTTTCTTATTTTTTTCTTAAATAACAAGTAATACAAAAGCAAGAAAGATTACAAGGTAATAAGGTTATTTCACATCGTTATTTGCTGAAGGTCAAGTTCTAGAAGTACATGTTCCTATCTTCTTGCTACTTATGTTCAAAATGGATTAGAACTCATAATAGGGCTACGATCCCTATTAGTTAAAAACATGCTCATATTTTTTTTTTCTGGACAGTTTATACTCTGGAAGCACATGAGGCTACCCTTGATTGACTGAGCAGGGGAAAAAATATCTCTTTTTTGATCAAAGATTGGAGCTGGGCCTGAGTCCTACTTAGGCTTAGTATTGACTGCTTGTGATGTAACAATGTAATAGGTAAAACTAAATATTCTCTTTGGTTAAATAAGATTATTATGTTAAATTATAGGAGAAAAAGTCATGTGTTAAACCATATGTCTTTTAAAATATAATGACTGAGGTAAGATTTTTTGCTGTGATTGGTGAGAGGATCATTCATTCATTCATCAGCACACATTTATTACACATCATTTGAGGTAGTTTTGAGGCCTCTAATGGGGACCAGTATCCACCATCTTGACCAGGTTTTTAAAAATGAATTCAACAAATGGTCAAATATTTATTGGCTGCCTGTTATGGGCTAGGACTCTTCTAGAAATTGAGATATAATTATTGAAGAAAACAAATGCAAATTTCTGGTCATGTGGTGGTTACATTCTGCTAAGAATAGATAGTTTGAACACAAAGAATGCTCTTTATTAATAATAAAGTTGGAAGAAGTGGCTTAGCGTGAGACTTGAATTCTGGGATTAGTCAGACTTTCCCATACACCCATTCCCAGGCAGTGCTAGACTATGATAGGTCTCCTTACGTAGGGGCAGGCCTGTGCCAACAGCTAGCTCCCTAGAGGAAGAAATGGGGAAAATGCCCAGTTTTTCCCAAATTCTTCTATCTGATAAGCCATTCCACCTCCCTTGGGTGAAGTGAGTCAAGGAAAGAAGTGAGGTAAATTTTAGGGGGTATTAGAGGTGTAGGGCAACTAGGTCCCCTTTTAAATCTACTTGCTTTTTGGGGTGCCTAGGCTGTTCAGTCGGTTGAGCATCCAACTCTTTGTTTTGGCTCAGATCCTGATCTCAGAGTCATGAGATTGAGCCCTGTGTAAGTCTTTGCACTTGGCTCAGAGTCTGCTTGAGATTCTCTCTCACTCTCCATCTGCCCCTCTGATTTGTGTTCTCTCTCTCTTAAATAAATAAATAAATAAAATCTTTAGAACAGAATATCTAATTGTTGCTTTTTCATTGCACATGATAGATGTGAGATCAAGGCTAGGGAAAGAGCAAGGGGCAGTGAACTTCTGCTCCAGAGAATCACACTGATAATAGCAATATTCAACAAAACATCTCATTTTTCAGGTGAGATAAACTCTACAGTGTTTACCAAGCAGCTATATGATCCATAAGACGTTGTGCTGGGCAGCAACAGGGGAAGAGATATATCACAATGACACGTACCATCCCTCGAGGACCCTTCATCTTGTGGGAAGCCAGACATACATCTATAGCAAAACTATAGTAGAATTTGGAAAAAGTGCTTCTGGGAAGTATTTTGACAAGAGGCATCATGAAGTCTTCTTTTAGGAATGCATTTGAGCTAGGCTTTGAAGTTTCAGATCAAATGTTATTTTTTTCCACAGAGTCTCCTTTGATTCCCACAGCAGGAATCAATCTCTCTTTCCTCTAAATTCCTACTGCAATCTACCTATCTTATCATCCCTTATTGTGCTTATTATTTTGTACCTTATCTACTAGTTAATTGTCATGAGTCTTTTATCTCTCCTTTATACCATAAGCACATTAAAACAAGGAAGCGCGTCTCACACACACTAGGTATTTGAGAAATGTTTCTCAACCGAATGATCAGTAGACCTACAATGGAGACAGTCTGTTGAAATGGTTACTACTATCTCTCTCTCATATTTTATTTTTCTAATGGAATTGAGGTGGTGACATCTTCATGCCTCACCCTGTGTTTGATCATGGACACACGAGAAGAGGTTAGAAGAGGTTACCCCAGTCACTTGTTTATCTGCCTAGTCTATGTGATCTAATGTTCGTTTATCCTGCTTGTTCTGTTCTGAGTTATCTGTCACTTGTGGCCCTTCTTATGGGATAGGGAGAATTTCTGCCAGAATAACTATATAGACCTTGATCCAGAGAGAGGCAAGAGCTGAATGTTTTTGCAGCTGTCTTCTATGAACCATTTGGTAGTATGAAACTCCATTATGCTGTTTCAATTCTTGTTATTTTATCTGTAGCTCTTTCTGAGATTTTATGGCCTATGCATGATTTGAATGGCACAAATATAATGAGAAACAGATTATAAGAGTGCAACTAAAATTTTTGGAGAGAAATTATCTGGAGCCGTTTCTTCTAAATTCTAGTCTATCGCCATTAAGATCACAGCGGAAGATTTGCTGCAGTCTTTACTCAGTGGCCCCAAATAGCAGAGAAACAATATTCGAATGCCACTCTAGAATCCCAAAGGAGGGTACATTTTCAAGGGCCTGAATGTGTGACTGAAGACTTGGTGAGGCCAATGGCTGGTGCCGGCAAAGGCAGAAATGCTGAAACCCCCACTTCCACGCTAGATTTCTTACTGGTCTGGCCGTCTTTGAAAGGGTGGCTCTGGTCTGAGCTGGCAGAACTCTGGGTTTCACTTTACTTCTGAATTCAATGTTTCAGTTGTGTGGTTTGGCTCCTGCTAGATTGCACTGAGGACTTTGGGTGAAACTCCCGAGTTTGAGGCTGTGTGAATCGAATCTGATGAAAAGGCACTCTGAACGGCACTTCCCTTCCTTCCTTCAAGTTCCCCAGGCACTTCCCTTCCTTCCTTCAAGTTCCCCAGTCCCGTGGCAACTGTCATTCCTGCTCTGCCGGGTGGGGGAGGCGGGTAAGTGTCCTATTCGCGTTTTTAACTCACCGCTATGGTCTTCTTGTTAAAGAGATGTTTAATTGATTTTTTTAAAAGATTTTATTCATTTATTTGACAGACAAAGATCACAAGTAGGCAGAGAGGCAGGCAGAGAGAGAGGAAGGGAAGCAGGCTCCCTGCTGAGCAGAGAGCCAGATGGGGGGCTCGATCCCAGGACCCTGAGATCATGACCTGAGCCGAAGGCAGAGGCTTTAACCCACTGAGCCACCCAGGCGCCCCAAAGAGATGTTTAATTGATTTTATAAAGATGCCTCACTTAGGTACTCTAGGTCCCGAGGGCACAGAGCTCAAACCTCACTTTCCAGTGCACAGTGAACATTTTCCGGGAAAGCCTGTAATCCTGGGTGATTCTGTGGGACACTTAGGAAAACTCATTAGAGTGGAAATTATCCACCAGAGAGTAAATTTAGTAGGCCTGTGGTTTGATTAATTTAAGCTGCTCCAATAAAGAACACAAAGAAATGCCTATCAGTATTCTCAGGCTTCCAAGGAATCCCCAGGTCTTCCTTGCATTAATGCCATTATTCAGTGTAAATTATGTGCCTGCAGTTGGCTGTGCTCTAGAGCACTGGGCAGTTCTCAGCCAGGGGTGATTTTGCCCACTAGGGGTCATTTGCAATGTCTGGAGATATGTTGGGTTGTCAGAACTGGGAGGGATGGGATTAGGAGCAAAGGGCTAAAAATGGCGTCTAGTGGATAGAGGCCAGGATGTTGTTAAACATCCTACAGTACACAGAACAGTCCCCTACCCCTTGCCCTCTAAAGGTTTATCTGACCCAAAATGTCAGTACTGCCTTGTGACATAACCCCACTCTAGAGGTAATTAATAAGCAATACTGATTCTTGTTCTTAATGAATTTATATATCCTAGCTGGGGGGGAGTAGAAAAGAATCAGTGGGACATTTTAAAGAGTCCTAATTGCAGTGAAGATGGTGTTTCTCTGAAGGAGAGACAGCAAGCCAGCTACGTGGATCCAACAGGTGCCTGAACCTTAGTGGGGTCATAAGGAGTTCAGGCTAGTCCTCAATGTTGTAAATTCAGAAAAGTGAAACTTCAGCAGTTTGTCAAGGGCAATTGGACATCTGTAAGAGCTTCTACTTTGCTGCAGTAGTCAATCCTTTAAATTGACAATTTTTAATGTAAATATATATTCCTATGTTTCTTTTCAGTTAAATGCCATTTGTTTGGAGAAATCTATGAAGGAGGAGACTTTTCCCAATGGGACAGTCACAAAATTGGGAATGTATTTTTCAGTTTTTGGCTCTCAGGCTACATAAGACTTGTTGCCTGATATTTAGCATATATTTAGCAATATTTGATACAAAACTTTGGACATTTACAGTGGTCAGACACTGCAAGGGCTCTGTTGGATTTCACGTGCTTATGTTTTGGGGTGCCTAGGTGATGCACTCAGTTCGGTGTCTGACTCTCCATTTTGGCTTAGGTGATGATCTCAGGGTTGTATGATTGAGCACCGTGTAGGGCTCTGCACTCACTACAGAGTCTGCTTGAGATTCTCTCTCCCTCTTCTTCCTCCTGTTTGTGCTCTCTCTCTTTCAAATAAATAAATCTTTAGAAAAAAAACCCAAGAAACCCTAAATGCTTGTTTTAATGACAGGTGTACTGTAAGCCTCTGCCTACACACAGCCCTGTGGCATTAATAAGCAGGTGTTAAAGGAGGTGTGTGATCTGAAAAGCTCCATCCTATTAGCTGTACTAGCTTGAAGGTTATCACACCACATCTCTTAAGTTTTCTCATTATTCCCACTACTACACTCCCCACACCCCCATTACCCACCAAGTTTTGCCACTCATTACCTTTTATCTACTACTATGGTTCTAGTTTCCTTTTTGGTCTTCTGCATCTATTTCTGCAACCTAAAATAAACTAACCTCCCAAAGATTAATTTTGAGCCCATTAGTCGTCTGTTCAAAACCCTCCAATTGTAGAGTACTACCGACACAATAAAGTCCTAATTCCAGTCGTCCTGCAACCTCCCTGTCAGATATGTCCCTAATTTTTCTTTCAAGCATGTGTTTTTGTTGTTCTTCACAAAACCTTCTTCATCGTATGCTTTAGCCAAACAGAACCACCTGCCATTTTCCTACATGTGCTGCCCTCTCCTGTCTTGAGTGTTTTCATTTGTCCTGTTCCTTGTGCAAGGTATACCTTCTGTACTCCATTATTGCCTGTACAAATCTTATTCTTTTTTCAAACGTCACTTCAAATGCACTGCCCTCACATTTATTCAGCTTGAAGTTCTTTGCCTTTTCTGAACTTCCTTCTCCCTTTTTTCTGTGACACAATGTACCCTTGCTCTTCATTTATTAGCTGTATGTTATTCCTTCAAGTAAAAAAAAAAAAAAGAAACCTACATGAGAAGGAAAGATGCAGCATGATGTAGGGTAGTGCTTCTCAAACTTTAATGTACATACAAATCACCTGGGAATCTTGTTAAAACCCACTGGGTTTGATTCAGTAGGTATGGGCTGAACATGTGGTTCTGTATTTTTAACAGGTTTCTTTTTTTCCCCTCCTTTTTGTTTTTTTCATGTTTAACAGGTTTCTGCAGGTTTCTAGGTTGATGCTGCTGCTACTCCATGGGCCACACTGTGAGTAGCAAGGGTGAATAGGATTTGGAATAATGCCTATGAACAGAAAGGATAGCCATTGCCTATGTCTGTTGCAGGTTAGCTGCAAATAACTAGCAGGCTCCACTGTGCTGACCAGATCTTCTAGGATTTGAATATTACAGTTTTGGGTTTCATTTTTGGTGTGGTCTTATGCAAGTCAGTTAATTTCCCTAAACTTTAGCTTCATCTTTTGCAAAATGAGGGTAATAACATGCTTAACATGCTTGTCAATTGTTGCTGTCTCTAGCCACTAATTACTTGCTGTCTACTAGCTCAGTCCTCTTAAAGGTATAGGCAGTTAGAGGTAATTCTACATCTTATTTTGGACCCCCTCTCAGTTATTAAGAGTAGCCTGACAATGGTGCTTGTGGTTTCTGTGATTAGTGTCTGGGTTGGGGCAATCTTGGTACAGGGGGCACTTGGATAAGTTTTGGACTTCAGCCTTCAGTAGGGGAGGCAGAAGATACAAAAGATACAATTTTTAATTAAAAACTCATTTTACTCCTCTCATTAATAACTGGGCCACCTACTACAGAGGATCCCCATGTATCCTTCAGGAGCCCAAATCAGTATTTCTTCCCCTTTGGTTGAGACTAGGGGTCATAGAAGCCACCCCGAACTCCTTCAGGATGTTGTATGGCTGGTGGGTTGTGCCGTGAGAATGCTAATCTTTATCATGGGTGACTTCAGAGGGTCTTCTTTCCTGGTATCTGACTTTCACTTAGGCACCTACTGGGACAGTAGCCTAGTTATGGCCAATCCCTTGCCCCTAGGGCAAGCCCTGCTCCTGCTCTTCTTTGTACTAACTGGAATGGATCTCCTTGCTCTTATGCTGAGGCCTGAGTTGCCTACACTTTGACATGTTAAACTGTTCTCAGTGCTATACATGTATTAACTCATTTAATTATCACAGTGATAGTACAAGGTAGGTTCTATTATCTCCATTTTATGGATGAAGAAATGAAGATTCAAAGAGGTTGAGTGATTTGCTCAAAGTTACATAGTAAGTAGGGGAGGCAAAAGCTGCAAAAGACACAATTTCTAATTAAAAACTCATTTTACTACTCTCATTAATAACTGTGCCACCTATTACAGAGGACCCCCGTGTATCCTAGAGGAATCCAAATCAATATTTCTTCCCCTTTGGTTGAGATTAGGAGTAAGAGAAACCACCCGGAACTCCTTCAGGAGGTTGTATGGCTGGTGGGCTGTGCCCTGAGAATGCTAAACCTTTTTTTACTTTGCTATCGCATGATGCTGTAGATTGATAGAGGCAGGGGAAAGTATTTTCTTTTTGTTGACATTTTGGAACTAGCAACAGTTTCTTGAGAACTTGCAGTTGTGCAAATCACCTTGCACTGGAAGACTTCGCAAAGTGAAACTAGAAGTGTTTGAGATTTAAAGTAGACTCGTTTTAGTTAAATGCTCTAACAGATGGCTGGTTTTATCCAGGACACCACACAACAGCATCATTTAATACCTTTTTCCTTCCTCTTTCCCCTTTCACGTTTCTTGCCATTATAATTTATTCCATGAACATCTAAATACTTAGGATTCTGTTATAGGCACATGAAAAGAACTGACTACTCAGTTTTTCAGGGTAAGATAGTTAACTCTTCCAACTTAATCATTTTTCACTTAATAAATTGTTTATTTCTTATTTGTGATCTATAATAAATAGATGATAATATTTTAGCTTCATTAAAAAAAAGATTTCATTTATTTCTTTATTCGGGGTGGGGACAGGCACACCCTGTGCTGAGCACAGAGCCAAATGTGGGGTTTGATCCCACCACCACGATCTTGAATGCAGCCGAAATCAAGAGTTGTATGCTCAACCAACTGAGCCACCCAGGTGTCCCAGCTTCATTTTTATTGTGGTAAAATAGACATAACTTGAAATTCATCATTTTAATTATTATAAAGTATAAAATCCACTGGCATTTAATTCATTTCTAATGTTGTACAACCATATAATACTATAGGAGTTCTGTATCATTTCATTACCCCTGAAGGAAATCCCATAAAGCATGAATTCCCATTCCCCATTCCTCTTGGCCCCTGGAAAACACTGATCTTCTCTGTCTTTATGGATTTACCTATTCAGGATATTTCATATAAATGAAATCATACAATATGAGCCATTGTGTCTGGCTTTCCTTAGCTTTCACATAGTGTAATGCTTTACAGGTCATGCATGTAGTATATACCAGTAGTTCCCTCCACAAAATGGCTGAATAATTATGGTCCATTGTATGGATATACCACATTTTGTTTATCCATTAATCAGTTGATAGACATTTGTGTTTTTTAAATACTCTATCTTTGTAATATATTTTGAAATCAGGAAGTGTGATGCGTCCGGCTTCATTCATTTTTCTTTTTCTTTTTCTTTTTTTTAAAGTAGGCTCCACACCCAGTGTGGAACCCAGCATTGGGGTTTGAACTCATGACCCTGAGATCAGGACCTGAGCTGAGACCAAGAGTCAGATGCTTAACTGACTAAGCCACTCAGACATCCATCTTCATTCTTTTTTCTAAAGATTGTTTTGTCTCTGCTTCTCCTACCTCTCTCCATGCAGCCCTTGTATCTTTTGTTGTGGAGGTGCTTTTCATCTAGTTTTGGGGACTTTTTTTCAGAGGAAATTGTTCTTTAGGTAGCTGTAGATTTGTTGTGTCTATGGGAAGAGCTGGGTTCAGGGTCTTTCTACTGTGCCATCATGAACCATCCTTTCTAGTTACTCTTCTATTTGCCAACTTCTATGAGATTCCTGATTGTATTAATTTTTTTTTTCTTTTTGCTGAGGATGGTAGTGTTAATTAAGACTAATGTATACTCAGTCTTCTGAATTGCTAAAATAGCTTATGGCTCTAGATCTGCTATTGTGTGAGTTGACAATGCATCTTGTTAGTCTGGTCATATCCTTGGGGCAGAAATGATCCCTCTGTCTCTCTTATGTAACTGTCTGAAGTGCCTGATGTTTGGGTATATATATCAAGTGGTGAGGGTTGAGGCAGTTTAACATGCTGTTGGCTCTCAACCACTGGGGAAGTTTGGCTTTGTATTCCATGCTGATTTTTCTCAAGTATTTTGGATTCCTTGTCCATGATGCAGCTTGGTGTTCTCATTAAATGGAAATTTCTCTTGACAGATGGATACAATTTTTTTTCAGACAGATACAGTTCTTTTTTTTTCAGATGGATACAATTTTATTGCCACTGACCTATTTATGATTTTTTGAGAGTGTCTTATAGGAAATATGGAATCGTAACAAAGTTAAGGAACTTCTAGCTACCCAAACTACTCAAGATTATTTAGAACTGTTTAAGTCCATGGAGGGGGAGAGGAGGGAGCTGTTAAATTCACTGGTAACTTGGTGATTATATAAATAATATTAAAGCTTCTATTAGTGCTACTCCATTAGTTTAGGCAGTACACATATCCCCATGCAGACAACTGATATCTCATATTCTTAAAAAAAAAAAAAAGTTTGTCATAGATTCTCCCTGGGACCTTCCTTTGATACTTTGATTCTTACCAATCCCTACCTACTTCTCCCCCCGCACCCCCCCCCCCACAGCACTTTAGCTGTTATACTCCTGGCTTTGGATAGACGAAGTTTCCTGTTTTCTGGTTGTTTTGTGAGTGTGCCTCATATCCTCAGTGAAGGATAATGAATACTCCTTGAAAATAGCATTTTTATTTTGGTGTCTTACCGTGTCTAGCATGATGTAAAACATACAGAGAGTATACGCTCTGTAAATACTTTTTGAGTTGATTCATCTAGCTGGACACATAGCAAAGCATATATTCTCACAGGAGATTTTTGACAAGACAAAGCCTCTTCCAAAAGTCAATTTCTTTGAAGGAATCTAGGAGAAAAGACATTGAAACAATAAGACTGAATTCAATTAATTTGGATCTTTGAGAGGTAGAAGGCTTTGATAACCCTGGATAATCTACTGAAAACCCATTTCTTGAACATCTCTTAAAAATATACTCATTAGATTTTCTGTCTTAGTAACCGTAATACACATGTAAGTGAATCTGTTTTTGATCGTTAAATTTTTTTCTTAAAGTTCAGTTAGTCTGATGCCCATGAAGAAACTGAGGCTCACAGAAAGTAAAGTCATATATATCCCACAATGAAAAAAAACAGTGTATCCTTGAATGAATGCTTAATATTAAGAAATTAAGAGACATGTTTTCATTCCTTAATTTTATATTTATTGAACATCTACAATGAGGTAGACTTTGCTGTCCTTTTATTGCAAGGGTTATATTTTTCTGAAGGAAAACAGACCATAAGTGATAAACATAATAACATAATAAATAACTAAATTATCTTCTATATTAGAAGGCAATGATCATAGAGAAAAGATAAAAATAGAGGTATAAAAGTTTTTCTTTTTGTGTTTGTTTTTTCTGCTTCTGAGAGCAGAGTACAGTATTAAGTAGGTGACAGGTTACAGGTAATATTGATTATAGTTTCAGAATACAGGTTACATGCACTCATTCATTTGCTAATTTAACAAATATTTATCGAACACCTACTATATTTAGTCACTGTGTCAGGAGCTAGAAAAAAGGGACCATAATCCTCACAGAGCTTGCATTTTAATGTGGGAGACAGATGTTAAATAAATCCACAGATACATATATGATTATACTTTGTTACACACTATGAAAAAAAGTAAATGGAAGGGGCCTATTTTATGTTAAAGACTGGGGAGAGCCAGGCTGTCTGAGGTAGAGACAGGGGCTTGCAGAACACAGAATATGGAGCAGAACTGGAGGGATGGTCTAACAGAGCAAAAAGCACTGCAGATGTAGAAATGAAAAAATGAATGGCGAGAATTCAGGTGTGAAGCATTGCTCGTGTGTATTTGTGGAATATTCAAGTAGTTAGAAATGAGAACAACTTAATTTTCAGGATAGAGAATTTAAAATTTATTCATTTGCGGGAGAGCTCTGGGTGTTTGACTCTTCACTTGGTCTTCCTTCCATCCAGAATTCTGTCAGTGTCTGAGATGTGGAGTAAGAGTTGCCCTACGGTCTGGAGACCAGCCACAGGGAATAAATGAACTGTATGGCATCTTTATTCTTTATTCAGTGGGATCATGTCTGGTGAGGAAGCAGTCCCTACACTACTTTGGGCTGGGTACTTGCCTCCTCTGAATCTCAGTCTTCTCTTCAGAAAACAGAGGTGGTGGAGCCCCTGGGTGGCTCAGTTGTTTAGCATCTAACTTGGTTTCAGCTCAGGTCATGAGCTCAGGGTCCTGAGTTTGAGCCCTACATTGGGCTCTGAGCTCAGAGTATAGTCTGCTTCAGATTCTTTCCTTTTTTCCCCCTCCCCTGCACCCCTTTCTTTAAATAAATCTAAAAAAGAAAAAAGAAAAGAAAAGAAAACAGAGGTAGTAACAGAATGCTGAATCATTAGATAAAGGCTATTTTCTCTGATGTATCCCAGTAATTCACATGGTGTCTGGTGCACAGTAGGTAAGAAATAGTCTTGGAGTACATAAGTAAATTTGTGAAGAATATTGAGGAGAGCAGTTGGTTTTATATTTTATTTCCAAATGCAGCAAATTCAGTGTTTTCTTTTCTCTAAAAAGAGCCACATTGAGAACTGGATGGCTTGTCTGATCTGCTGTCTTTGTCGTGTCCTATGGTGAGGTCTCATTAAAAAAGGGAAGGAACTCTGTTTCTCTTTCCACTCATGTCTATGAGAAGAACTTGAAAAATCTAAGTCCTTGGTCTCTTAGGACCTTATAAAGAATCCAAGTGGCTTAACAGATGTGAATAGCTCTGGAAAATTTTAAACACTGAAGTCAAATGCTGTGTCTTGACTTTCTGAACACCGTTCTCAAGCTGTAGCTGCCTTACATACCATGAAGACCTCCCCTAGGAAGCCAGTAAAATCTGGGCCCAAAGCATTTTCTCATCTCACCTCGTACAGAGCTTGCTTGTTTCCCTCCAACTGAGGAACCGTCTTTAAAGGCTCCGAGAAGGGTGTGTGTTTTTAAGTTTCTCTTTAAAATGTCTAATAGTCCTTGTTAGCCCACCTGAAGTTTGTGAAGGGTATAAGAAAGTGCAGCTGGCTGTGCTTGATCCTGTTTTTGCTTATATAATTCGTAAGAGCCGTGCTACTGCAGTTTGGCATAGTTTTGTATTGTCAGCCAGTACTTATGTGACACGTTATAATGGAGAGTGCTTTCCAGCCATTTATTACAGAAGCCTCTGTTATCAGTGACAAATAGTTCTGGGAGGCTGTTCATCACAAAGATCTGTCTGCTTTATGGTTTCAGCTAAGTTAGAGTTTGCCAACACTCTCTAAGAGGCATATTCAGTACAATAACTTTTTTTTTTTTAGATTGTCATGGAATTTTCAAAACTCTGCGTAAAAAATTGGTTCTTTTGGTGTGCCTTTTCATATTGGGCAGAGAAATGGTGTGGAGGTATTACTGGAGGATTTGATCAATTCTAGAAAGGAAAATTATGGAACCTCTTTTTAAGTAAACTATCTGGTAAAATATGGAAGTTTATAGACTTGTTTAGGTGATTGTTTCCCAAGAATAGCATAGCATTTAAGCTTTGGAGTCAGATAAGCCTGGGTTGAAATCTTTTTCCAATTACTTATTAGATGACTAAGTGAGAAGAGACAAATTGCTGACATTAGATTTCTCACTTTGATCTTGGGCAATTATTCAACTTAATGGCCCTGAACCTGGCTTTTCTCTGTTGTAGAAGAGGGATGATGCTGTTTTTTTGAAGAGTGATCCTCATTGTAAAACCCAGAACAGGGCCTGCCTGTTGGATACCTTTGCCCAGTGGTTCTTCTTCCCTCTCTTCTTGTTCTTCTCTTACTATCTGCCATCTCACAAAGAAATAGCAATAACAAAAAGGTTAAGTAGTAAAAGAAGTCAAAAGTTAAAAAGAAAAAAAAAGTAATCTTCTGGTTGGAAATCTTCCCAGACAGCCAGTTTTCTTGCTGGAAGTGTATTTCTACTTTTCTCCTTGAAAATTGGTATGGGAGAAATTTTTTTCTATTATAGACCCCATCCTGGTAGGAAGTATAGTGTTTAACATTCACAGGGAACTTTCTAAATTCTTGGTATGCAGAGAACATTGTTAGGGGCTCTTAGGAATGGAATTTGAAGGACTTCGGAAAGGGACAGGTCACACAAAGGAAATTCCATACACTCTGCACTCAGTGGACATGTAAACTACCCAGGACTCCTCTATGTCAAGACTTAGGAGGAGTCTCTCTAGAGCTAACTGGGTTCTCCATAGGAAATAGGCGTTCTACAGCTGCATCTTGGGGTTCATGTGCCCATTCCTTATTAAATCCCACTTCTCTTCTCACTGACCAAAACTGCAGGGGGCTGGGCCATTTCTATCATAAGACACAAGGGAAAGAAGAATTGGCTTTCTCTTTGGGGACAATGAGTCAGATCTCAGAAATGCATTCATATTTTTAATGAATATATCAAGTACCTATGATATAGTAGTCCTCTTCTGGGTCCCAGATAAATAGAACTAAAGGAGACACATGTTTTGCCTTCGAGTTTCTTCCATTATTTACAAAAACTTATGTAAGATTTATGTTTATATTGGGCACAGTAGGAGATGAAGTCAGAGCATGGAGAACTCTGTTGGCCTCATTAAAGAAGCGTGGCTTGCCCTTTGTCAGTGTAGGGTTTGAGAAGAGGAATGGTTTGCTTGGGTTTTCAGTTTCATTGTAGTGTCCAGGAGACAGAAAATCAGGGTCTCCTGGTGGCCTGCAGGAGAGTGGCAAGGGCACAGCAGGCCTCGGCTTTCCTATCCTCCTGCTTTTCTCATTTGTGAAGTGGGGGTTTTCACACCTACTGACAGAGAGGTTGTGGAGGTGAAAAGAGAGTGTGAAGTGTGAAGAGGCAGCTTGCCACCACTGTGACCGACTGCTGCTGGCTGCCTTAATTCCCCAGTGGGGTCAGTCTCTGGAGCTGAACAAAAGGGAGAAGCACAGTTTGAAGAAGTAAACATTCACTTTTCTACTCTCTCTACCTCCCTCTGTGTCTAAGGAAGTAACCATTGTCCTGGGGTGCCCTATCAATGAGAAGTTCCCTCCTCTCTTGGGCCCCTTCATCTGCTGGTCTCAACAGCCAGTATTTTCTAAAAAATGATGGTCTATAGTAAAATCAATTAAAAAAATTGACTCTTGGAACACTGAAAAAATAAAATAAAAAAATTGTAGTCACTCAATGAATGAATGAATGAATGAACAAATGAACCAACAAATGGCCTTTTAGCCTGAGTCTGTTTTTGTTATGACCTAGGACACCTGCCTTCCATGAGCCTATTTTGTAACCTCTAACTGGCCATTAGACTCTGGTCTGACAGGCTTGTTTCAAGAATTCAGTTAGTTCATGCATGTGAAGCCCCTCCAACATTCTAATGAGCAATAGAAATATCTTTTTATTGTCATAGATCATATCCCCAAAAGGTGCCCAGCATAGGAGGCCTTTGGCTGAATGTTGAAAGGATAAATGTTGTCTGATTTATTTATTGTCCCATATCTTACACCAAAAATTTGCATGCCAACAGGTACCCACGGGTGGTAGGTTCCCATATGGTTTGTGGTGTTACTGGTTCTGGTGAAATGTCTCCTTTTGGCATGTGTTTGGGGATCATCAGTTTTCTCACAAGTTTGGATCCTGATGCTACTCCTGCTGGAGGTGGCACTTTCCCCTGCTTCCCCATCCTACCTGACCAAGCTGAGATTTCAGAGCTGTCCCTACCCACACACAGACCCCATCTCTTTGGAGGAATCACCAACTCACTTGTTCAGGGGAACAACATGCATGAGTACAGCAAAGGGTGGTTAGAACAACACAGCAGGGCTGGAGCCCCTTAGATAGGGTGACAAGCTCCACTCCAGTCCTCCTGGCCTGCTGGAGGAAGTAGTGGGACTCCTGAATTTCCGGTGCCATCAGAAACCATGCACTAATTTGACTGTCATTTGTTTTTATCAAGTCCCTCTTTTAAAGTGCAGGTATCCTTGAAGGGTAAATCCTGATGGTCATTCATACCTGGAGGAAAATAAATTTTGTTATATAATTTAAAAACAAAAAAGCTAAATGGGTGGTGATCTGAAAATAATTTCCATACTGACTAATGTTGTAGTGTTCCTAATTTCCTTAATTTAAATGTTGCCAAGAAGAAATTTTATTGGAGGCCATTACATGAAACAGCTTATGATTAAATGAAAATAATGCCTCTTAAGAAACTTTCTGGAAAGCCTGGATTAAAAAATTCAAAGTGACATGACAAGGTATGTCAGTAATTACTGAATTTAAGAAAAGAGTTTACCATGATAAATGGCTGGTTGACAGGCAATTATGTGAAAAGTGTACCATTTGAGTGGCATTGCTAATGATATGATTTATCATTATCATTATAATCCAACGGGCCAGCCATTGGATTATATCAGCCCGTTGGATTATATCATTATGGATTATGTCATTCTATTACACTTTTAGGGTAACTATGAAGATGAATTTCCTTTAATAAGAATCATTGAGTGGATTAATTGGGGACTTCCAATGGCAAGGCGTGTTATAATGCATGCATGCAAATATGAGGTTTTAACTCTGCCATAGAATTTAAAGTAATTTGGCATAATATTTACTACTTCCTGACTCACCAGGGTGAATTTGTCAGATCTGGCTAGCTGGGTTTGCATACCCCTCCTTCTTCATCTCTTTATGGGTACTCTTTACAAAGTTTGTGTTCAACATAGTTGGTCCTCAATCAAAGGAAATGACTTTCCAAACAAGAAAAAGGTTTTTCTTTGATCTTGTGTATGAGAAGCTGTGCTCCTTTTCTAGAATTAACAAAAAGCTCACTATGAAAACAAATGGACCAACAAGAGGACACTTTACCAGATCAGGAAGGAGGAACTGAATGCACATTTAAAATCCATTGATGGGACTGTCAGAAATGATTTCTGATAGTTCCATGGACTAAAGAGAGTGATGTGGGTGGTGTGAAGACATAGGATTAAGAAGGGGAGAGAAGGACTTGGAGAGAATTTGGGATAGGTTAGTCAAGACTGGAGACTTAGATCATCTCTTGCAATTTATTGTAATTACTTGTGTAATAAATGGTTATGAATTGTTTGTGACATGCATGGTGTAAGAAATATCATATTTCTCTCTAATAAAGTCTAGCTTCCGCTTTCTTTCCAAGGTTGTCAAGAAGTACAAGTTTAGATATTTTTTGAGACTCCTTCTTCCCCCTTTGGGTTGAGTCAGGTCCCTGGGGCTTATGTAGTCTAGGACAAATGGAGGAGAGGACAGGGATTTGTTATGGTGACCACTGAGAGGTTCCTGTGCCAGGCTTTATGTGGTTCTTTCAAAGACAGGGATGCTTCTGGGCCCATTTACTTCATGCCACACTCAGTTTTTTTTTTTTTTTTAAGATTTTATTTTATTTATTTATTTATTTATTTATTTGACACAGAGAGAGAGAGAGAGATCAGAAGTAGGCAGAGAGAGAGAGAGAGAGAGAGAGGGGGGAAGCAGGCTCGCCGCTGAGCAGAGAACCTGATGCGGGGCTCGATCCCAGGACCCTGAGATCATGACCTGAGCCGAAGGCAGAGGCTTAACCCACTGAGCCACCCAGGCACCCCCACACTCAGTTTTTGAAACCAGCCTGCTTAGTGCTGACACCTTAGGCATCCTTGTATCCTTGTGTCCCCTCACAGGCAAGGTGTTGGGTATGGACTGGCTCTAATCAGCCTTTTCCCCTCTCTTCCCTATTCCCTCTAGGCCGTCCTCCTTTTTGAACTTAGAGTTTGGACCACTGCCTCTTCTCCAGGAAGCATTAGCCTCTGTCTGTCACTCTCTCAGCTTACCTGGCTTGGTTTTCTTACAGGGCCTACACATTCAAATGCACTACCATCAGTAAAGTTCCTTAGACAAGGAGGTACAAACTCGGGAATACATATATCTGTTTCTATAAAAAGAAAATCTTTATTAAAAATACAGCTACCGGCGGGAGGAGTCAAGATGGCGGAGAAGTAGGAGGCTGAGACGACATCAGCCAGCAGGAGATCAGCTAGATAGCCTATCAAACCATTCCGAACACCTACAAATCCAACAGGAGATCGAAGAGAAGAAAAACAACAATTCTAGGAACAGAAAATCGACCACTTTCTGAAAGGTAGGACCAGCGGAGAAGTGAATCCAACGCGACGGGAAGATAGACCCCAGGGGGAGGGGCCGGCTCCCGGCAAGCGGCGGAGCACAAAATCAGAACATTTAAAAGTCGGCTCCACGGAGGGACATCACTCCAGAGGTCCCACGGGGTCACAGAAGGATCGGGGGTGTCTGAGTGTCGCAGAGCTCACAGGTATTAGAGCGGGGAAGTCGGCTGCGGAAACAGAGCCGAGATTTCCTAGTGGTCTGTGACACGGACCGGTGCTCTGTGGCACTGGCCGGTGCTCTGTGCGAGGCGTCCCCACAAGATCCGGGGAGACTCCGACCCGGGAGAGCTCAGGGATCTACGGGCTCCGGAGACTCCAGGTGGGACTCTGCCAGAGACAGAGACGCTTGGTCACAGGCTGGGTGAGCTCAGAGCGCTCCCAGAAGCCAGTGAGACGGGACTGCTTAGGCACGATTTTCTCTGAGCGCGGTCTGCAGGCGCGCGCGGTCTGCGGGTGCGCGCAGTGTCGGCGGGCCCGCGGGGTCTGCGGGCCTGCGGTGTCTGCTGGCACGCGGTGTCTGCGGGCGGACGCGCACGCGCACTCTACGGCGCAAACGTGGGCGAGGGAGACTGGAGAGATTAAACGCTTTTCGCGGGCCGGCGGTGTCTGCTGGCGCGCAGTGTCTTCGGGCAGACGCGCGCGCGCACTCTCCGGCGCAAACGTGGGCTAGGGAGTCTGGAGGGATTAAACGCTTTTCCCTGAAGGCCCGCTGAAGACTGGGGCCCCTAGCCCTCGGCTCCTCTGAACCGGAGATTGGGAGGCCGCCATTGTCATTCCCGTCCTCCAGAACTCTACAGAAAGCCCATTAAGGGAACAAAAGCTCCTGAAAGCAAACCTGAGAGGATTACTTAGCCCGGCCCCTGGTAAGGGCGGTGCAACTCCGCCTCGGGCAAAGACACCTGAGAATCACTACAACAGGCCCCTCCCCCAGAAGACCAAAGAATTACAGCCAAGACCAAGTTCACTTAACAAGGAGAACAGCGGATTCTTATCTGGACAAAATGACAAGGCGGAAAAACTCACCACAAAAAAAAGAGCAGGAGACAGGACCGAAGGCTAGGGACATAATCAATACAGACATTGGTAATATGTCAGATCTGGAATTCAGGATGACGATTCTCAAGGTTCTAGCCGGGCTCGAAAAAGGCATGGAAGATATTAGAGAAACCCTGTCAGGAGAAATAAAAACCCTTTCTGGAGAAATAAAAGAACTAAAGTCTAATCAAGTTGAAATAAAAAAAGCTATTAATGAGGTGCAATCAAAAATGGAGGCTCTTACTGCTAGGATAAATGAGGCAGAAGACAGAATTAGTGATATAGAAGACCAAATGACAGAGAATAAAGAAGCTGAGCAAAAGAGAGACAAACAACTACTGGACCACGAGGGGAGATTTCGAGAGATAAGTGATGCCATAAGATGAAACATTATTAGAATAATTGGGATTCCAGAAGAAGAAGAAAGAGAAATAGGAGCAGAAGGTATACTGGAGAGGATTATTGTAGAGAATTTCCCTAATATAGCAAGGGGAACAAGCATCAAAATCCAGGAAGCCCAGAGAATACCTCTCAAACTCAATAGGAATCGACCCACACCCCGCCATCTAATAGTAAAATTTACAAGTCTTAGCGACAAAGAGAAAATCCTGAAAGCAGCACGGGACAAGAAGTCTGTAACGTACAATGGTAAAAATATTAGATTGACAGGAGACTTATCCACAGAGACCTGGCAGGCCAGAAAGAACTGGCATGATATATTCAGAGCACTAAACGAGAAAAACATGCAGCCAAGAATACTTTATCCAGCTAGGTTATCATTGAAAATAGAAGGAGAGATTAAAAGCTTCCAGGACAAACAAAAACTGAAAGAGTTTGTAAACACCAAACCAGCTCTACAGGAAATATTGAAAGGGGACCTCTAAGCAAAGAGAGACCCTAAAAGTATTACCAGAAAGGAACAGAGACATTATACAGTAACAATCACCATACAGGCAATACAATGGCACTAAACTCATATCTCTCAATAGTTACCCTGAATGTAAATGGGCTAAATGCCCCAATCAAAAGACACAGGGTTTCAGAATGGATAAAAAAACAAAACCCATCCATAGGCTGCCTACAAGAAACTCATCTTAGACCTGAAGACACCTCCAGATTGAAAGTGAGGGGGTGGAAAACAATTTACCATGCTAATGGACATCAGAAGAAAGCTGGGGTGGCAATCCTTATATCAGATCAATTAGATTTTAAGCCAAAGACTATAATAAGAGATGAGGAAGGACACTTCATCATACTCAAAGGGTCTGCCCAACAAGAAGATCTAACAATTTTAAATATCTATGCCCCTAACATGGGAGCAGCCAACTATATAAACCAATTAATAACAAAATCAAAGAAACACATTGACAAGAATACAATAATAGTTGGAGACTTTAAACACCCCTCACTGAAATGGACAGATCATCCAAGCAAAAGATCAACAAGGAAATAAAGGTCTTAAATGACACACTGGACGAGATGGACATCACAGATATATTCAGAACATTCTACCCCAAAGCAACAGAATACACGTTCTTCTCTAGTGCCCATGGAACATTCTCCAGAATAGATCACATCCTGGGTCATAAATCAGGTCTCAACAGGTATCAAAAGATTGGGATCATTCCCTGCATATTTTCAGACCACAATGCTCTGAAGCTAGAACTCAATCACAAGAGGAAATGTGGAAAGAGCACAAATACATGGAGGCTCAACAGCATCCTTCTAAAAAATGAATGGGTCAACCAGGAAATTAAAGAAGAATTGGAAAAAACCATGGAAACAAATGATAATGAAAACACAACGGTCCAAAATCTGTGGGACACAGCAAAGGCAGTCCTGAGAGGAAAATATATAGCGATACAAGCCTATCTCAAGAAACAGGAAAGGTCTCAAATACACAACTTAACCCTACACCTCAAGGAACTCGAGAGAGAACAACAAAGAAAGCCTAAACCCAGCAGGAGAGGAGAAATAATAAAGATCAAAGCAGAAATCAATGAAATAGAAACCAAAAAAACAATAGAACAAATCAATGAAACTAGGAGCTGGTTCTTTGAAAGAATTAATAAGATTGATAAACCCCTGGCCAGACTTATCCAAAAGAAAAGAGAAAGGACCCAAATAAATAAAATCATGAATGAAAGAGGAGAGATCACAACCAACACCAAAGAAATACAAACAATCATAAGAACATATTATGAACAACTCTATGCCAACAAATTCGACAATCTGGAAGAAATGGATGCTTTCCTAGAGACATATAAACTGCCAAAACTGAACCAGGAAGAAATAGAAAACCTGAATAGGCCCATAACCAGTAAGGAGATTGAAACAGTCATCAAAAATCTCCCAACAAACAAAAGCCCAGGGCCAGATGGCTTCCCAGGGGAATTCTACCAAACATTTAAAGAAGAATTAATTCCTATTCTCCTGAAACTGTTCCAAAAAATAGAAATGGAAGGAAAACTTCCAAACTCATTTTATGAGGCCAGCATCACCTTGATCCCCAAACCAGACAAGGATCCCATCAAAAAAGAGAATTACAGACCAATATCCTTGATGAACACAGATGCGAAAATTCTCACCAAAATACTAGCCAATAGGATCCAACAGTACATTAAAAGGATTATTCACCACGACCAAGTGGGATTTATTCCAGGGCAGCAGGGTTGGTTCAACATCCGCAAATCAATCAATGTGATACAGTACATTAACAAAAGAAAAAACAAGAACCATATGATACTCTCAATAGATGCTGAAAAAGCATTTGATAAAGTGCAACATCCCTTCCTAATCAAAACTCTTCAAAGTGTAGGGATAGAAGGCACATACCTCAATATTATCAAAGCCATCTATGAAAAACCCACGGCAAGTATCATTCTCAATGGAGAAAAACTGAGAGCTTTTCCGTTAAGGTCAGGAACACGGCAGGGATGTCCACTATCACCACTGCTATTCAACATAGTACTAGAAGTCCTAGCCTCAGCAATCAGACAACAAAAAGAAATTAAAGGCATCCAAATCGGCAAAGAAGAAGTCAAACTATCGCTCTTTGCAGATGATATGATACTATATGTGGAAAACCCAAAAGGCTCCACTCCGAAACTGCTAGAGCTTGTACAGGAATTCAGTAAAGTGTCAGGATATAAAATCAATGCACAGAAATCAGTTGCATTTCTTTACACCAACAACAAGACAGAAGAAAGAGAAATTAAGGAGTCAATCCCATTTACAATTACACCCAAAACCATAAAATACCTAGGAATAAAGCTAACGAAAGAGGCAAAGTATCTATACTCAGAGAACTATAAAGTACTCATGAAAGAAATTGAGGAAGACACAAAGACATGGAAAAATGTTCCATGCTCATGGATTGGAAGAATTAATATCGTGAAAATGTCTATGCTACCTAAAGCTATCTACACATTTAATGCAATACCTATCAAAATTCCATCCAATTTTTTCAAAGAAATGGAACAAATAATCCTAAAATTTATATGGAACCAGAAAAGACCTCGAATAGCCAAAGGAATATTGAAAAAGAAAACCAAAGTTGGTGGCATCACAATTCCAGACTTCAAGCTCTACTACAAAGCTGTCATCATTAAGACAGTATGGTACTGGCACAAAAACAGACACATAGATCAATGGAACAGAATAGAGAGCCCAGAAATAGACCCTCGACTCTATGGTCAACTAATCTTCGACAAAGCAGGAAAGAACATCCAATGGAAAAAGGATAGCCTCTTCAACAAATGGTGTTGGGAAAATTGGACAGCCACATGCAGAAAAATGAAATTGGACCATTTCCTTACACCACACACGAAAATAGACTCAAAATGGATGAAGGATCTCAACGTGAGAAAGGAATCCATCAAAATCCTTGAGGAGAACACAGGCAGCAACCTCTTCGACCTCAGCCGCAGCAACTTCTTCCTAGGAACAACGCCAAAGGCAAGGGAAGCAAGGGAAAAAATGAACTATTGGGACTTCATCAAGATCAAAAGCTTTTGCACAGCAAAGGAAACAGTCAACAAAACCAAAAGACAACTGACAGAGTGGGAAAAGATATTTGCAAATGACATATCAGATAAAGGGCTAGTATCTAAAATCTACAATGAGCTTAGCAAACTCAACACCCAAAGAACAAATAATCCAATCAAGAAATGGGCAGAGGACATGAACAGACATTTCTGCAAAGAAGACATCCAGATGGCCAACAGACACATGAAAAAGTGCTCCATATCACTGGGCATCAGGGAAATACAAATCAAAACCACAATGAGATACCACCTCACACCAGTCAGAATGGCTAAAATGAACAAGTTACGAAATGACAGATGCTGGCGAGGATGCGGAGAAAGGGGAACCCTGCTACACTGTTGGTGGGAATGCAAGCTGGTGCAACCACTCTGGAAAACAGTATGGAGGTTCCTCAAAAAATTGAAAATAGAGCTACCTTATGACCCAGCAATTGCAGTACTGGGTATCTATCCTAAAGATACAAACGTAGTGATCCAAAGGGGCACGTGTACCCGAATGTTTATAGCAGCAATGTCCACAATAGCCAAGTTATGGAAAGAACCTAGATGTCCATCAACAGATGAATGGATAAAGAACAAGTGGTATATATATACGATGGAATACTATGCAGCCATCAAAAGAAATGAAATCTTACCATTTGCGATGACATGGATGGAACTAGAGCGTATTATGCTTAGCGAAATAAGTCAACTGGAGAAAGACAACTACCACACGATCTCCCTGATATGAGGAAGTGGAGATGCAACGGGGATGGGAGTTAAGGTGGTAGGAAAAGTAAAAATGAAAGAAGATGGGATCGGGAGGGAGAAAAACCAAAAGAGACTCTTAATGTCATAAAACAAACTGAGGGGGGTGGGGGGAAGAGGGGTTGGGTGAGGGTGGTGGGGTTACATCATATGTTTAAATAAAGCTTAAATAAAGTAAAAAAAAAAAATAATACAGCTACCCTATGACCCAGCAATACACTACTGGCTCTTTACCCCAAAGATACAAATGTAGTGATCCGAAGGGTCATCTATATCCCAATGTTTATAGCAGCAATATTCTCAATAGCCAAATGATGGAAAGAGCCCAGATGTCCATTGACAGATGAATGGATAAAGAAGTTGTGGTATATATATGTATGCAATGGAATACTACTCAGCCATCAATGAAATGAAATCTTGCTATTTGCAAAGATGTGGTTGGAACTAGAGGGTATTATGCTAAGTGAAATAAGTCAATAAGAGAAAGACAATTATCATATGATCTCACTCACATGTGGAATTTAAGAAACAAAACAGAGGATCATATGGGAAGAGAGGAAAAATAAGAGAAGATGAAACAAGAGAGGTAGACAAACCATAAGAGACTCTTCATCATAGGAAACAAAATGAGGATTGGTGGAATGGCAGGTTGGGGGTGAAGGAATGGGGTAACTGGGTGATGGATATTAAGGAGGGTATGTGATGTAATGAGCACTGGGTATTTTATAAGACTGATGAATCACTGACCTCTACTTCTGAAACCAATAATACATTATATATTAATTAATTGAATTTAAATAAAAAATGAAAAGAAAAGGAAAATCTTTCATTTTGCCAGCAAGTCCACAGAAACAAGTATGTGTATATATATTTTCATATATATACACACACATATATATGTTTTATATAAGTAAAAAATATATCAAGTATATATATACATGTATTTATATATTTTTATATAAATAAAAAATTTAAAAATTAAAGCATCAAGTTTTCACTAGCTCATCTTGTTAGATTTGTTAGATTTAATTGCATGCCCTTCCCATTACTCTTAGTTCTGATAAGACAAGAACTGTGTCTGCATACATACCATTGTTTCCCGACTGAGCATGTAGCAGGTACTCAATAAAAGTTTGCTTAAAGAGGGGCACCTGGCTGGCTCAACTGGTAGAGTGTGCAACTCTTGATCTTGGGGTTGTGAGTTTGAGCCTCATAGTGGGTGTAGAGGTTACTAAAAATAAAATAAGATGAAAATCTTTAAAAGATGTGTTTAAAGAAGAAGAAATAGGTAGTCTGAGCAGGGTCACAAGGTCGTAAAATAGAAAATGGTTTCAGGAAATGTTATGGAGAATTAAAGTTTTATTGACTCTAGAAGCCTAGAACTTAAAATAATGAAAAGGACCCAGGGTCGTGGCTGGAATGAGAAAAGACCACTGCTTCTCTAAGAACCCAGCAAGCCGAAATAAGGTGAGTTTTAGATATAGGACAGAAGAATGACCTAGCTTTGAGGCTTAAGGTCGATGATGAGCAGGTTTGAAGGGCAGGGAAAGGTTGAAAGACACACATACTTATTTCAAACACTTCCTGAGCTGTATGAATCATTTTCACCTATCTGTCTGTTAAATAGCTCATCTCTATAGAAATTTTTCCTTCTGTAGTTACTGACCATAGTAAAGTGGAATATACTCTAATATATAGGCTAAAGGAGAAATCAGTCCCTGAGTCCTTTTTGATTAACAATAGCTTAATTGTGACTATAATCACAGATTACCAAGAGAACTTCTTTTTGCCCTTAAAGGAACTTGTTTTGTCGGTTGCTAAATTTACATTTTATGTTTCAGATGCTTGAGGATCTAGCAAAAAGAAAGTGTGTGCTAAAAAATTTTCATTAGTCACATGTTCAAAAGTATTTCATGACTATTTGTTGTGTTCAAGGGTATAAAAGCTTGTAGGAGGTCATTGCTGCAATCTAGTGTGGGTGAGAGTGGAGAGGGTAGTGGTGGTGGGTTATAGGAAGGAGAGGTTAAACCAGGTGTAGAAAAAACTATAAAATAAGGTTCTGTGAAGGACCACATGGGTGGTGGGTGGGATTCACAACCAGTGATTCAGAAGGAGATATTATATTAACACAGTGATCATGGAAAATTTGACAAAAGAGGGGGCAAAGATCTGGATATTGAGTGATTTAAATAGGTAGAAGTAACAGGGAAGAAGGCAGAAAGATACATCAGATAGAACACTGAATTGGTCTTTTGTCTTGAATAGCTTTGTTTTCCTGCTAATCAATTGAGTAAACATATTGATAGTGGTGTGTGGTTGCCCTACTGTGATTATTATCTTGTATTTATATACTGTGAATTTCAAAGCCCAGTTGGCGTAATTTCCCTACTATTATGAAGGCCTAGAAGTGGTTTGTGGTCCTTTGGGAGGGGAAGATTTCCCAGAAAAAATAGTGGTGAGATTCTTAGATTTGGAAAATATGAGGCATGCATTTTTTTGTCTGGTTTTGAGTGATTCCTTCTAGCTAACTGACTGATCTAGGAAGATGGCTGTTATCCTATCCTGCGCTTTAGACCTTTCTATTTGAACCTCACCCTGCACAAGGTCATGTGTTGGGGTTTATTACTCTTTCCAAGTCCAAGAAAACAAAATCTCACATTTCATAATGCAAGAGCATTTTTTAAAAAGAACTATTTATTTATTTATTTATTTGAGAGTGAGAGAGCACGCTTGAGCACAAGTGAGGTGGGGAGAGGCAGAAGGAAAAGCAGGCATTAAGACTCCTACTGGAGGGATGGGCTTCTAAAACACCTAGCTGTGAAAGCCTGCATCATTTGTGTCCAGGGGACCCATAGGTGTATAACAAATAAAGAAGCAATTTTTAATGGGCCTGGAAGTACTTAATAAGAAGATAGACCATATGACAGATTCCTAAAATAATTGTTACTGAATTACATAATGTATTGTTTGGAAATTGGTTGGAATATTTTTGTTATGTGTTGTCTTTATGATTTATCAGTACAAATGATGGGAAGCTAATTCTTTGTCTTCAGTGAACCGACATTCTCTTTTTGTGCCTATTAGCATTTCATTCTTAACATAGACACTCTGTGTTCTCACGTATAGCCTCCAATTTCTTCCAGGTATGGTATTATTCCTCCCAGGACTAACATTTCTTAAAGAACCCCTAGATAGAAGGCACTGGAGCTTATCATGATGGAAGGAATTGTTAATGATGAAAGTCAGGGATTTATGGGTGTTATGGACTGAATATTTCCCTTCAAAATTCAAATGTTGAAGCTCTAATCCTCAATGTGATGGTATTTGGAGATGGGACCTTTGGGAAATAAATAGGTTTAGAGTGGGTCATGAGTGTGGGACCCTCATGATGGGATTAGTGCCTTTAAAAGAAGAGGGGGAGAGAGAGAGGGACCTTCCGCTCTACGGCAGACACAGAGGAAAGGCCCTGTGTGGACATAGCTAGAAGGCTGCCTTTTGCAAGCCAAGAAAAGAGCCATCACTAGACCAGTAGACACTGAATCAGCAGGCATCTTAACCGGACCTCCCAAGCTCTCAGAATGTGAGAAATAAATGTCTGTTGTTTAAGGCACCCAATCCAAGGTATTTTGTTAGAGCAGCCCAAGCAGACTAAGACAAGAGGGAAGATACCTTTTAGCTGGTATTCTTCGTCCTTCCTTTTGTTGCATAAGACTTTTATGCTGTTTGCCTGCTTTTATTTTCTCATATTTAACATATCTCTTCCTGAATGTTGGGGGCACTTCATGTGACCAACCAAAGTCCTCTTTCCCTGGCATTATGTTCACACTTTTTCTGCTGATGTGTTGCTCTTTATTCCAACAGAAACACTTGAACTACTAGCTCTATTTGTTTATAAATTATCTTATTTGTTTGCCAAGTCAGTCGCTTTCTGGGGCAAGCTGTGTTAGGATGTAATAAGTCTTAACATCGTTTGCAAGTCTCTCCCACAGTGTGGTTAGTCCACACATGCAAATAAATTTGGTTGAATTCAACAAAGAAATCAGGTTTCATTATTCTATGTAATGATGAATAACTCATTTGATTGCATTCTCAAATTTTTGGTTGTTGGATTTAGTCATGTGTATATACGACCTATAAGAATTACTAGCTTACATAAAACCTTAATCTTAATGGAAGTTTAAAAAAATCTTTAAAAATATTTACTGCAAAGTAAATAAAATTTGTCTTGGCACTTTAATCTATTTAAAATTACTAATAAATTTTAGATTTTAATCTGTAATAAGCTTCCTAAAGCAGTCACTTTTTTTCCACAGATACAGTGAGAAAGACCAGTTGTCTATTTTTTTTTTTCTCTTTGAACTCATTTGGACACACTGTCATAAAGAGCCATTCAAAAAACATTACAGTCTTGTAGTGAGCAAACATCAACTTGATTTATGTAAAATTATTATTAGGCCATTTTTGACTTATAAAAATGGCAATAGTATTACTGATAATTATTTTCATAAAATCACTGGTTTTTGCCCTCTAAATTTAATGTTTTTCTTACAAATCAGAAATTAAAGCACCATGCTCATTTACTTCTAGAAGTCCATCTGGTCAGTAGTGGGACTTCTGACGTTGTCTGGTTAATTGAGTTGTCATGTTTTTGTACCTTATAGTGCACATACCAGTAAATACATATATATGGTTTCTGGAGAGTGACTATTTTACTTTTCAGGAGTGGACCCACCTGCAAATTCAGGTCAAAATGAAATGCATCAGTAATAATTTGGACACCTTTGTTTTGGAAAGGTCAATTGTACTTACTTTTCCTGGGTCTCTTTGGGCAAGTCTTATGAATACTCTTGTGCTCAGTACAGTTTGCAAGACTTATTGAGCTCCTACTGTAATGAACCAGGTATTGGGAATCCAAAGATGACTAGGATATAAATAAATGATAATAGAATCACATACTGCAGCATTAAAGGTTAAATAAGGTTGAAGTGCATCTGTAAAAATCCTCCACAGTCATTCTAATAACAATGAATTAATTCAACCAATATCTAAAAAGCACTGCTATAAGCCAGGCAGTGTGTTAGGCACTGTGTATCCAGTGAGATACAGCAGTGAACAAGACACACATTCTTCTTGGCCTCCTGGAGCAAAGCACTCAAGGGACATGTATTTAGCAATCAATATATAGCTATTTGTAATTTTCTTCAGTTTGTTTGGCTCGCTGTTCTGGGTGTGAGCTCTCTGTTTAATTACCTCGAGTGGCATTCTTGTTGCTAATGAAAAAAGGCCAGATTCCTTTGTATGGATTTGTACTCTGATCCAAGATGAATTTTTCCAGCCTCTACAGTAGAGCTTTCTTATGTGTCCTATGTGAGCAAACAAGGGTACTTACTGATCCCCAAACATATTGTATGCTTTCATGCCTCTCTATGCCTTTGCTCACATCTTCCCTTTGACCTGGAAAGTCCTACCCCTGCTACCTGCACACATATGTCCTTCTCACTTGTTCTTTAGGCAAGCTCTTATTCATTATATGTCACCCATCCAGTGACCTCCCAAACACAATTCATTGTATTTCTGTAGCCCTTTGCAGTTAGTCATCTACTACATAGCATATTCCTGGTATTTTTTTAAATTTTTTATTTTTTTATAAACATATGATGTAACCCCACCACCCTCTCCTGACACCCCTCCCCCCCGCCCCCCTCAGTTTGTTTTATGACATTAAGCGTCTCTTTTGGTTTGTCTCCCTCTCGATCCCTGGTATTTTTATGTGAGTCTCCCAGGCTAGAACACTCTCTGAGAACTATAAACTGGATGTGTATTCAGCTTAAATCATCCTCCTTGCTGAAATGTTCTCCATTCTACCTCCTAGGAGATTATTTCTGTTTCTCAGAACAAGAACAAAACAGTGTCCCATCTTTACAAGAAATTCTACAAATAAGATCTCATTAGAAACTTAGAACTACATTGTGGAGGATTCAGAGTAAGTAGAATTGTGTCCAGTTTACAACCAAGTAATCTGAAGCTCAGATCTGTGATGTGTTTGTTTCAAAATAGTCAAGAAAGTGTCGGGACTATGATTGTTCTATATTCTCATCTCTGTCCACTGGCAACCATTTTCCCATCAGTCTATACCAACACACTCACAGAATTCTCTTTCCGCAAAATTGTAGTCGTAGAAGTGGGATCCAAGCCATGACTTTTACACAGGATTGAATACATAGTGACTGAATAGCATAGCCTTCCTCTCTGTAGTCCTTGTTTCCAAGTCTTGATTAAGAGGGTGAGTGGTGTCATGATGATTTGTGCTCTGATTCCGTCAGATGGTATTGCTGATCTTTCTTGGGCTGTTGCCTGTGGGTCTGGAGTGCTCTTCCCTGTGAACTGTGACTTCCACTACCTCTGCTGCCCATTTCTCTTGCCTTAGGGAAACCGTCTCTCAGGGGCTTCACTTCAACCACTCTTCCTGGACTGGTGTTGGTGGCCCAGTTCTTAGAATTGGGCCCCCTTGGAATGGGGAGTGTTTTCCAGAGAATGAGATTTTTGTGTTTCCAAAAGGTAGCCTGAGGACACTGGGTGGGCCTCACCCTGCGAAACTCAAAGTCAGTACTTTATAGCAGTGATCAACTTAAGGCTGCATCTGAATCTTTGGATATCTTCTTGCTTCAGGACGAGTTTCCTGTATTTTGATGGATATTTCCTACTCAGGTTGGACAACTATTTTACACTTAGTGTATGAATCTTGAACCTTTCATCACAATCCTCTTCATTGTTTTTCCAAGGGGCTTTAAGGGTCTGAAACATGTAGATATTTCATTTAATTTTATTTCAACCACCACTTATTGAGCACCTATTATATCTCAGGTACTGTGTTAGATTATAGAGTGTTTTATTTTCTTGAGATGGCAGGGTGATCCCAATTAGCCCTCTGCTATCGATGAGGGAACCTAGACTCTGTGAGAGTTCAATAATTTGCCCGAGGTAATGAGGTCAGGAAGTGGCCAAGCTGGGGTTGAAATTTAGGCCTGTCTGATCCTGTGGCCTCATGCTGTTTCCCAGGAAGATCACCTTGACGATCTACAGACAATCCACAGCCACTTCAGTTTTCTGAGGATTTCATGAGCATGAATGACAGTACCCTAAAGCTAACCTTTTAAAATTCTGGGGGACTACTGTTATGGCTACAAGTGCCAGTAGACACTATAGGATTTGGAGGGCATTGTCAATGGCAATAAAAGGCAGCTCTCTGTACATAATTAAGTTTTGCTCCCCCTCTTTAGCTACAAATGTAGGGGAAAGACTGTTTTTCATAACTTAACTTTCTAAGTGACTTAGACATCCTTGAGCGCTTCTTATTTTCTTTACTCTCATGAGCCCTCTAAGGACTAACATGTTAAAAATTATGATGATTCTTTCCAGATGTTGGAGTTTTGATTGCAAGTAGAATAGGAGTAGCTGAGTGGTGGTGGAGCTGGCATTGCCTATGGAAAATGTTCAGACAACACATGAAGACCTGCCAAGTCTCTTGCAATGTTTTATTTGTATTGATGTGTATTTGGCTCAATTGGCTTGAGGTTGTGGGCCTGGCTGGAATGACCAGGCAAAAGAACTCTGGGGTCTCCCTCCCCATTCCTGTGAGTCTTGAGTATTGAGGAGATTAAAGATATCAATTCTGCATTTAGGTAAGAGAGTGAACAAAATATGCACTGTTGATGAATATGTTAAGTATCTTAAGAAATTGCTTAATTCGGAAAGTAAATGAGAAATCAGACCGGAGGGAAATTCAGAATGTTTAAATGAATACTTGCCTCCAAAATTACCACTATGTGATTTAAGAAAAATCATGAATTTACTTTGAATTCATATTAATTCATCAAATTTTATCCTCTGTTCAAAAAAAGGTACCAGTCTTACTCATTTTTATAATTCACAGAGATTTCTTGCCTTCCTTAAGAGTGTGCTTCTATTTATTACAGGGGTAACTGCTCAGCCTTTCTCTAGCTCTCTTAGATTTCCTAATGGGAACCAAATTTTGATACATTAGGTTCCCCTGCAGAATTATCTTGTGGGTTTAGAAGCTGTCATGTATCAGTAAACTTGGTAGCAATTTTGACTGTGACCTTGTTTCCATTTTCAAGTAAAAGATATTTCATACATTCCATTTGTTGCAGAAATGTGTTTGCTACCCAATTTTGGTCTAATTTCTAAATTTGCCTTAGTCTTTTCAACCATGAAAGAGGAGGGCAGATATCACAAGGGAGTGTGGATGTGTTCAGAGATAAACCTCTACCTGAGAATCTTGCATTTGTCTTTTGGTTTCTGTTACATGAGAGACAGAAAGGAACTCTATGTTATCAGTATCAACCTTAGGTTATATTTTTGTCACTCTAAGATCACCCTCGGGGTACCTGGGTGGCTCAGTCACTAAGCATCTGCCTTTGGCTCAGGTGATGATCTCAGGGTTCTGGGATGGGTCCCACATTGGGCTCCCTGCTTGGTGGGAAGTCTCTTTCTCTCTCTCCCACTCCCTCTGCTTGTATTTCCCTCTCTCGCTGTCTCTCTCTCTCTGTCAAATAAATAAATAAATAAATAAATTCTTAAAAAAAAAATCACCTTCAACTTTTCTGACATTGGGAAATTATTCTGTGTAACAAAATCAAACTGCAGAAAATCTTCTTTGTGTATAGTTTTGTTGAAATAGTGATTAGCAAATCCCAGACATCTTTTTGGAGTCTCTAGGAATTCTGGACTCAAGAAGAAAGAACAGTTTGGAAGACAATTTTGTAAATTCGAGTGTATTAACAAACATCTTCCAAAACAGGCAACATGACAAACGGAAAAACTCTGGAGTCAGACAAGTCTGGGTTTGAGCTGGTTCTGCCACTTAGGGACCATATAAACTTGGCCAGGTTATTTTACTGGAGGAGATTGTTTCCTCCTCTGTAAAATGATAAAATGAATATATACCTTTCAGAATTATTATCAGAAATCGACATATGTAAATTTAGGCAAGAGGAGGCCTCTCAATAATTGGAAAATATTTAAAACTATAATATGAAAATTGTTACTGCATAAGTTAAATTTGCACTGTGAAATATGCTAGCCACATAAGGCAAAAGATTAATGCTGTCCATCCTAAAATGTGGATATGGCTCTTTCTCCCTATTGCTGTGGCTGTAAATCACAATACTAATAGCTGTCATTTATTGTGTTCTTATTCTGTACTAGGTGTTATATAAGCATTATGTCATTTAATCTTCAGAACTATTCCATGGGTAATTTATGTGATTCCAAACAACAAGTTTAGCTGAAATAAATTAACTTTTAAAAAATAATTTACTTTGTCATTGTACAGACATAGCCATTGGATTTTTATAAAAATAATTTAGGTTAACTCAGCTTTCCTCACAGACCTTTGAAATTAATCTAGTGATTAAGTCAAGTAGGAAAAGCTCCAAGAAAAAGAGGTTTCTTTTTTTTTAAAGATTTTATTTATTTATTTGACAGAGAGAGAGAGAGAGAGCACAAGCAGGGGGGATGCTGCAGAGGGAGAGGGAGAAGCAGGCTCCCCACTAAGCAGGGAGCCCCATGTGGGACTCGATCCCAGGACTTGATCCCAGGACCCTGGGATCACGACTGGACACTTAACCAACTGAGATACCCAGGTGCGCCTCCAGGAAAGAGTTGTAAATAGAATCCAAATGTTCTATTCACTTTTCAGATAGGTGTGACTTTCTAAAAAGATAAATGCTAGGACCAACAGATTACGTTTTCTAGGACTGTAAACAGTATGTATCGAATAGTGTTAGTGAGCTCCGTGAAACCAGAAGTTGCTTCAAACTGCCCGTTACCAAGCACAGTTGCTTAAAATAGGTACTTAACACCTACTTAACATAGTAGGTACTTAATGGTGCTTACTGAAGTCTTGTTGAGTAAATAAATTAGCTTTTAATATGGAAAAATATGCCTTTTTGAAAGTCATTAAGATAATTTTTTCCTCACTGATAATTTTAAAGCTTTCTTTTTTCAAAAGATTTTATTTGTGTATTTATTTATTTGAGAGTGAGAGAGAGAGAGAGAGAGAGTGACTGGAGGGGTAGTGGGGGGAGTAGCAGAGGGAGACGGAGAAGCAGTCTCCCAGCTGAGCAGGGAGCCCCACTAATGGCTCAATCTCAGGACCCTGAGGTCATGACCTGAGCCAAAGGCAGACACCTAACCAACTCAGCCACCCAGATGCGCCAGTAATTTTAAAGCTTTCAAAATGTTTTAAGTAGTTGAATTTTGAGCCAATCTGAGTTTTTCCAAATGAACATTGGATTTTGTCTTTTTTTTAAACTTTGAAAACATTTTTTCAAAGTGAGAAAATGCATACATAAGAAAATCTCATGTATAAATTATGTATATAAGTATATGAAATGCTATAATTTATAAAACTAGCTCTATCCTGAGTAGCCAAAGAAAGAGAAATGATAAAATTTGAAACATTCCAGTGAGTTTAAATTTTGGATATAATAAAGTTTTTATGTTCCCTATTAATGTTTTCCAGACTATAGACAGAGTGAAATAAAAGAATAAAAAACCTAGCTAGAATATTATAGCACATATAATGTTGTAAGCCCTGCAAAGTGTTTTATATGCATTATATTCCTTAATCTTCACAATAACCCTGGTAGGCAAGTACTGCTATCTTTCCTATTTTATAAATGAGAAAACTGAGGCATGAAGGTCCAGTGACTTGCCCAAGGTCACACAGCCAGCAAGCAGCAGAAGCAGGTTTGGAGCGCAGTTTTACTTTAGTCCAATTGTGCAGTCCTACTTGTCTGTTGTGCCCAGAGCTCAGCCTGAGCTTGGTGGGTACAATTCCTATAGGAACTTGTCTCCACCATGTGTAGGGATGGGGTCATTGATCAATATGTTGAATCAACTAGCAAATACAGTTTCCCCTTGAATAACACAGGGGTTAGGAGCATTGACCCCCCCATGTACTTGAAAATCCACTCGTAATTTTGACTCCCCCCAACCTTAACTATTAACAGCTTACTGTTGACTGAAGGCCTTACAGATAACATTCAATTAACATGTATTTTATATGTGATATGTATTATATACTGTTTTCCTACAACAAAGTAAGCCAGAGAAAAGAAAACATTAAGAAAATTATAAGAAAAAGAAAATACACTTACAATACTATACTGTATTTATAAAACAAAACCAAACCTGGGGACCTGAGTGGCTCAGTTGGTTAAGCATCTGCCTTTGGCTCAGGTCATGATCTCAGGGTGCTGGGATGGAGACTTGAGTGGGGCTCCCTGCTCAGCGGGGATTCTGCTTCTCCCTCTCTCTCTGCCACTCTCCTCTCTCCCCATCACCCCCTGGCCCAGCTTGTGCCTTCTCTTTGTCTCTCTCTCTCTCAAAAAAAAAAAAAAAAATCCATATAGAATCAGACCTACGCAGTTGAAAGCCTTGCCATTCAAGGGTCAAATGTAACTTGTTCTCCTTAAAGTGTCCAAAATTATTTGCTCTAGCAGAGGGAATATCCACATACTTTCTCAAGAGAATCTGATGAGGGAACTCCAGCTGAAAAGAAAATGGATGTGTGCAAAATTTTTTTTCTGGGCTATTACAGAGTCAAGCTGAATACTGAGGAGCCTCATAAACTCTAGGGTTAGTTTCCTGACTCAGAGTTATTGCTCAGTCCAGGCATTCTCAAGAAGCACAACAGTTCAGATATTTCACCCTGTGCCACCAGACCAAACCGAGGTGCTGCTGTGGTTTGGAATCTGTAACGGCCCCTGAAAACTGAGGCAGCCTCATTTTTGTAGGTTAATTAGTGCAAAATTCCAATTCCATTTGCCTTATTCCAAATGGATCTTGTGTGAGAACAAGGAAATTTAAATATGAAAATGATATTTTATGCAACATTACATTGGATTTTTCATTATATCAAAGCAAGCATTAAAATTACATGGACTATACAATAATAGTAATACAAATATTTCCCCCTCACTGCATTTATAATGTCTTTTTTAAAAAAGATTTTATTTATTTATTCGACAGAGAGAAAGACAGTGAGAGAGGGAACTCAAGTGGGGGAGTGGGAGAAGGTGAAGCAGGCTTCCCACGGAGCAAGGAGCAGATGCGGAGTTCAATCCTAGGACCCTGGGATCATGACCTGAGCCAAAGGCAGAGGCTTAACCAACTGAGCCACCCAGGCACCCCTATAATGTCTTTCTTCATACTACAAATTAGCCTCTATACTATAACGTATTTCAAATAAAAAACAATAATGGGGTGGTGAGGAGAGGAAATTCTCCTTCTTGGCAATGTGAGAAGATTGATGTTGAAAAATGCAAGTAAGTTAGATATCTGCTCATACACATTTAAGTATATTTTTTTCTAAATACATTCAATTAACTAAACCCAATTGCCGTATCTTGTGTCTTTGTAACTTTATTTTTGTAATAACATGAATGGAGTCAATTCTCTTATGTTTCCTGCAGTAGTATATGAGAAAGCCGGACCCAAGTAGAATTGCCAAAAAAAGATATAGTACTTTAATAACTATGCTACCAAAAATAACACCTACTTTTATTTGGCTACTGTTTCTCAAAAAGAACTAAATGGATTGACAAAATTTTCAACACAACACACACACACATATTCACCCTCAGGCTTAGCAAAAGCAAGAGACTCCCAACCTAACAGGTAATCGTTTTGGAAGTTTATGTTTCTAAAAAGGGGAAGGGGCAAAATGCAAACACCATTTCAACCATAGTTAATTGAAAACAGTTGTTGAATGAGCCAATTTTGGCAAAAAAAAAAAGAAAAGAAAAGTGAGTTGCAACACTTGAAATGACTGATGTAGAACTCAGAAAGTAGTCCAAGGAAGTAAATATTTTTAGTGGGTAATTTACTTTAGCCAGACAACTCTATGAAGAGTGGTAGTATACAGAAAGTCATTTGCTTTGAGATAAGCAGATAACCATCTTTTTTTTTTTCTTTAAATATTTTATTTATTTATTTGACAGACAGGGATCACAAGTAGGCAAGAGAGGCAGGCAGAGAGAGGAGGAAGCAGGCTCCCCACTGAGCAGAGAGCCTGATGCTGGGCTCCCAGGACCCTGGGATCATGACATGAGCCAAAGGCAGAGGCTTTAACCCACTGAGTCACCCAGGCAACCCAATAACCAGCCTTTTAAGGCAGTAGTGTTCTCTGAAAAACAAACAAACAACAAACAAACAAAAACAAAGAAAGAAAACCCTTTGGCCCTCAGAGGATATTGACTCTCTGAGCAATATGTTTTTCCCAAACAGTGGCCTACCAAGTTAGGTACAATTATTGAATTTTTTTAAAAGATTTTATTTATTTATTTGACAGAGATCACAGGTAGGCAGAGAGGCAGGCAGAGAGAGAGGAGGAAACAGGCTCCATGCTGAGCAGAGAGCCCGATGCGGGGCTTGATCCTAGGACCCTGGGATCACCAACTGAGCGAAGGCAGAGGCTTTAACCCACTGAGCCACCCAGGCACCCCATGAATATTTTAATAATTCAATTCATTTCACTGAAATGTGATAATAGCATGGCAAGGGGAACAGATGAGGCTTATGGCTGAGCAAGTTTTTAAAACCTTTCTGAGGGCATTTTGTTAATACTCTTAAAAGCCTTAATGCATGTACACACTTTGGCTCAGCGATTTCACTGTTAGGGAAATTATGCCAAGGAAATAATCAGCTATCCAGATAGAAATTGTCAACTATATGTCAACTAACAAGGAAATCATTAAAAAAAAAAAAAGGTACATCTATTCAGGAGAACTCTATGGCCAAGTTCGGAGAAATATTTCTTGACATAGAAATAATCATAATATTTTAATGTTTTACTAAGGGAAGAAAAAAAACAGACCAAAAAGTGTATATAGATTAGATACCATTTAAATAAAAATAAAATGAATATATCCCCTTGAGGTGGAGGAACTTGATAAAATGCAAACCACAGTAGGAAAAACATAGTTAATTTTGAAAATGACCGAGACTGGCTTTACCTATGATGTGTTATAAACTCCCTGCTGGAGTTGGGAGCGGGGCTGGAACAGTAGAACCTTCTGAATTGACTCAAGATATGAATTTATCTGCTGGTTACTAGCTATAGGTTTATATTTGGAGTGGCCCCAACCTTGGTACTGTTTGAAAATATTGTATCAGAACGTAGGTTAGATTAATTTAGAAAAATTTTATATATGAAAATTCTCAAATGATTAATTGCCAGAGGCATTAAGCACCCCCCCTCCCCTTTTTTTGAGAGGGAGAGAGAGACAGTGGTGGGAGGGGCAGAGGGAGAGGGAGAGAAAGAATCTAAAAGCAGTCTCCACGCTGGGCTCCACTGATGCGGGGCTCCATCTCACAACCCTGGGATCATGACCTGAGCCAAAATCAAGAGTCAGACATTTAACCAACTGAGCCACCCAGGCGCCCCCCCAAGATTTTTTTTTTTAAATTTTTTATGTGGTGGGATTTTGCACTCTATAAATAATTTCACCTTGTCAGCCCCTTTGGTTTAGGGGAGCTGCCACTTCTTTAAATGACACATTCTTAAAACTACACGTATGGCAAACTGTCTGTTGTTGAAACTTATGGGGTGTGAGATTTGGATTTGAAAAATTAGCTTGGATATGAAATCCTGATGACATGAAGGGTTTCCCATGCCAGTAGGTAAACAAAGATGTGAGCTGCCTTGGTGAATTTCAGGATCCAAAGCTGTCATGGAAACTTACTGTGCTTGTCCTAGAGACAGGGTCCCTTTTCTGTTCCACTTGAAAAGCAATGGACGGGTCAGACAGCCAGAAATGGAATGGTCATGCAATGAAGAATGAAGAGTATTTGGTTTTACAAGCCTTCCCTTAGAACTTGTCAGTAGTGTGCAGCAACTACTGACCTGTTCTGAGAGCCCTGCTTCTACCTTCTCCTGTTGTGCTCAAAGTTCTGGTACCTCAGTCATTTTTGCCAGTTTGTTTATTTATAAGAGGTTATTTTACTTCAAGACAATGTCAAATTTTCAGAAAAATTCAGGAAGAGTACAAAAAATTTTTTTTTCTTTGAATATTTGGAAAGCAATCCCACATCAGGCTCCTTGCTTGCCTGCTTCTTCCTCTGCCTGCCACTCCCCTTGCTTGTGCTCTCTCTCCCTCTGTCTGACAAATAAATAAAATCTTAAAAAAGAAAAAAGAATGAGGACTTTGTAAATGAAAATATGAGCCTTACCCAGAGTTATAATATGAATTCCACTAGATAAGCTAGCCCACAAATTTGTGAAATATTGTAGGGTCTTATAGTGTGTTTGGAACCAAGAAGCATAGAAAGGAGGGCTAGGAGGAATTTGGCTTTAGGGGGAGGAAATAAAATCTTGTGGCTGGTTCTCAAGGTCCCTTTTGGTTTGCTGCATTTACTCAAGCAAACTTTATTTCTGATGATACAATATCACTTGGTATTTACATTTTTTTAAAATATGAGGCACTCATTGCTTTTCAACATCAATTCATATATTTCCACTCTATGCCTGGGTAGTTGAGCAATAAATAGCACTGCATATATTATGCAGATGGAGGGATTAGGATTCGCCTATGTGATGTGATATAGAGAAATGCGCAGTTAAATTTTTTTTAATCAAGTTAGAAAGTTAAAATTCTCATCTGATAAAACAACCTAGGACTATTAATTTGGGGAACTATTTTAAATTTTCTGTAAATTATAAAGTTCTAATATGGTTATTGTTTTGCTAGAGAGCTAGACTGTGCTATGAAGCTGTTGTTAATTTTATGGCTGAGGTTCATATTGGTAATAAACTGTTGGACCACTTAATGTTAAATATGAAAATAAGTTACTCAGCTGCTTGAAGAAAATACTGACTGCAGGTTGAAAACAAGCACTTATTAAGTAATCGTGTTCTAGAAAAATGAGAGATAAAGCCAAGACTTTTTAAAAAAATGAGATCATGTTTATATTTTGCTGTTTAGTTTAACAAATTAATTTGTATCCTAGACGTAGGGATGGGATATTAAAGAGTTAAAGCAAAATAGTAAAGGAATAGAAAGGGTTTTAGATTATTAAAGGGTTTAAAATTACTAATATAGAGAAATATAATTATCATATTATATGTAATTACATTCTTAAGTGAATTGCAGAGATTTTTATTATGTTGGTATTGATAATATGTATGTCAACATGTCTTGTCCCTGGTCTTGGTTCTTGAGTTCAGCCAAGAAAGAATTCAGAACCAAACCCCCCCCCCCCACTTTTTAAAAATTAATGTATAAGGTATTATTTGCCCCATGGGTACAGATCTGTGAATCATCAGGCTTACACATTTCATAGCACTCACCATAGCACATACCCTCCCCAATGTCCATCACCCAGCCACCCGATCCCTACCCCCAAACCCCCCAGCAAGCCTCAGTGTGTTTTGTGAGATTAAGGGTCTCTTATGGTTTGTCTCCCTCCTGATCCCATCTTGTTTCCCCTGCCCTGCCTCCCAAATTCCTCATATCAGAGAGATCATATGATAATTGTCTTTGTCTGATTGACTTATTTCACAGAGCCAAACTTTTAAGTGTACAAGGGTTTAATAGCAGTTTAAGCAAAAGTATACTCTCAAGTTTCAAGAGCAGACAGGCCCAGAGGTGGCAGCTGTACTGGGGCTCAGTGTTGTCTTTACTTTTTATGTTAGGATAAGGTATGAATCATAACGAGGGCAGGGTCTAAGGTTGTAGGCAATAATCTAAGGGACTCCTACTATTGGGAGAGGAAGTTTTTGGCCCTACCTGGTCCTTCTGAGAACTGTCATGGGAGCCATTCTCTGCCCAGGGGTAGGAGGGGAGTGGGGGGATTAAAAATCACAATGTAAATGTATTATAATGAAGCTATAGGTTACTGTAGGGCAGTGGTCCTAGGAAAGAACGCATCCGTATCCCTTGGAGTCTGTCAAGGCTGTTTGGAACTTGGTCTCTGCCCTTTTATTTTTTAGAAAACATTTGTTCCCTGTTCATATCTAGTTAACTGCCTACTCTATCACATAGACATAACTGTAGTTACTTTGGTTTAAATCTCAAGTATTACCATATTGTAGTACCTAGTATGGGGTTGTGCACATATACAATTGAATGTTTCTTGACTTTCAGTAAATATATGGCAATTTGGTAACTATTTAGAGAACGTAGTGAAGATCCAAACTTGAAAATATATGGCAGAAGCTTGTTCACCTCAATGAATATTCCTTTTAAAATATTATTAACAAGTCTACAGGCACCTGGGTTGTTACTCAGTTGGTTAAGCCTCCAACTCTTGGTTTCAATTCAGGTCATGATCTCATGGGCTGTGAGATGGAGCCCCATGTTTGGCTCCATGTTCAGTCGGGAGTCTGCTTGAAGATTCTCTCCCCCTGCCAGTCTCTCCACTCTTGTGTGCTCTTTCTTAAAAATAAATAAATAAATCTTTTAAAAAAATGTTATTAACAAGCTTAAAATCTTAAAGTATTTTCAAGTATATTAATGAATTAGAAGTTAACATGTCTCTTAAGAAGTAAAAATATTTTGTAAATATTAAGACAACTTGTTATAGAAAAGGATAGTTTTCAAGCATACAGATAGGTTGCCAAACAGAAGGAGTTTGCAAGAAATTATAATCAGAGAGATGATCTGCTCTAATGTGAGTCTTTTAATTATAGGAAAAAAAAACCTGCAGAGAGAGGAAAAGCACGAGATGGTCTCCATGGATCATGGAGCTCAGAAGTAAACCAGTACCCAGGACTTAAACTTTAGAGCAATGAGCAAGGTAAGTGAAGAGGGTTGTTGCCTGGTTGGTTGTTCTAACATTCTGGTTCTTTAGGGTTCTCCCTGGGTGCATTTGTTTATGTTGTGAATCAGTGACTAAAAATTCAGTGTTGTATGGAAAAGAAAACAATAAGAACAGCAACAATTAAATAACCCAAGGGATTTCCATCAGTGCTCTCTCAGCTCCTTTCAGGAAAGCTCTAGTCTGTTGGCCTGTTTAGTCTTTTGTCCGGGGATTTTTTTTTTCCTTCAGATCCTAACCAATCAAACTATTGTTTTTGTTTTCCTTCCTTTTAAAAAACAGTGTAGTCACCCATCCTCCTTAATGCTTTCAACAAAATGAATAATAAAAGAATTTTTGGACGGGGAGAAGAAAAGGAGAATTTATGTGAGAAAAGCCCACATATCTTTCTTTAAGAGAGGTCACTTTTTAAGAATTGGCTTCTTGGGGTGCCTGGGTGGCTCAGTGGGTTAAAGCCTCTGCTTTCCACTCAGGTCATGATCCCAGGGACCTGGGATCTAGTCCCGCATCCAGCTCTCTGCTCAGTGGGGATCCTGCTTCCTCCTATCTCTCTGCCTGCCTCTCTGCCTACTTGTGATCTCTGTCTGTCAAATAAATAAGTAAAATAATAAAAAAAAAGAATTGGCTTCTTTTTCTCTGAAGACACATTAAAAGAAAGAAAGGGATCTATGGGAATGTGAAATAACTGAGCTCATATGTCTTTAGTCTTTACAATAAGCTTTGCTGGTTTGCCTTGTGAAGGGATAGAAAAAGCTTGTTTGAAGCAGATTAGGGACCTATACTTCACAACCATCTCTTGGTGAAGCAAGAAATGATTGTAAACAGAACGAATGGTGGTTATTAAGACCAAGACAAATATTAAGTAACTAAACAGCTTTGTATACATTTTACTCTCTTTATGCATTCAGGGGACTTTATGCACTCCACATAGTAGGGGAAGGGAACTAACTTACAAATGTTTATTATTTGCCACATACTGTGGTAGACGTTTTATTTAAATTATTTCTTCAACTCTAAAATACCTATTAAATTATTATGGCATGTTACTTATTGAATTATTATGAATTGTTGTGAGAATTAAATGAGATAAAATAAGTCATATCTGGTACATTAAATTCTCACAACAACCCTATAAATCTCAACAAGGTTAAAGTGACCCAGCCAAGGTCACATAGTTAGAATGTGGCTGAGATGGTGTTCTCATCCTCACTCCCACTGTTGCACTATATGACTACATGATAATGCATTTGCTGGATAATTGTCTACCATGCATGTGATAGGAGGGATCTTGGACCAGAAATTCCAAGCAAAAGTGTGTTATTGTTAAACAAAAATCTATTCTGAGTAATAATTTGTAGTTACTGGGAGAAGCATTATTTTTATGCCTCATCTACTCTTGAAGTACAATGTTTTGCAAATTGCTTAATTTCCTCTTTGTAAGCTAAGGGCTGCAGGCAAACTATGTTTTCCCACTGGCAAAGTATTTCTAAATCCATATGTGGAGATTAAGTTTGAGGAAATCTGATATCCCAAACTTTGTGCAATGAAATGAATGTGACACTTATTTGGGAATTTTGTGTTTTCTCATGAAGATTATTTAATTTTCCTAATCCTTCATAGGTGAAATCCTTTAAGCTACTTCTTTGATAGGATGGTATGCTACATAAGCAGAAATGTGAGTAGAATTTAATATTCAGAGAGACGTCAAGGCTGTGGTTTTTAGTCCTAATATTATTCGTGATATTTTTTGATGCAAACATTAGGGAAGGTGCAGAAATACCAGGTGAAATTGTAAAGAGTCTAGGAGTAAAACACTTATGATGACAAAACTAACCATGGTTAGTCCATGGTTAATTCACTTAAGTATACTCTTAAATGTGTAGATTGCTTTGTATAGTATAGAGCTTCCAGATTATTCACAAGATGAAAAGGACAATACTAGAATGTCAAATGTGAAATGTGAAAATCTGTTTTTAAAAAATACGTATTTGTGTGTATGTGTGAGTGAGTGAGTGAGATGGGCTGATGAAGGAATGAATGGAGTGGTAAAGGATGAATAAAACTATTTTACCTCCCTTGGTTACCTCTTGTTTTACGGAACTAGCCATTGACAATGACTTTTTTTTTCTTTTTATTTAAGCTTTATTTAAACATACAGTGACTTTTATCAATTTTTGCCTAGTGTCATTTCGTTTTTAGCATTATCTGTGATAATATGGTGCTAACAGTTATTTCTTTCTTAATTATTTTTTACTGCCTATGCCACTTAGGCTTTAACCTAGTTGCCACTTTTTCTAGGAGCGTAAATTCTCTGCACTAAATTCTTCCATTAAACATACATAATATTTTTTTCACTAATAATGGAGAGAAATAAATGGAGTAAAGGAAGCAAAAAGAGAAAGTAAGGAATTGGCAAGAAAATCTGTTTTCTATCTTCATCTTACTAGGAACAACATGACACTTCCTTAATTTGTACTTGAAAACAAAACAAAAAAATGCTAGCTTTTATATTTTAATTAGTCTGGGGACCTAAGGATAGGAAATAAGAAGTTTTAAGTAAATTCAAAGAAAAAAAAA